>OY978530.1:27274136-27551636 GCA_963854835.1 Megamerina dolium
ACTTTTGAAAAAATCGATCTAGTAGTGTAATAATTCCAAATAAGAGCTATAAGGAGGCTCAAATAAGTGTATAATATTTGTCCAGTGTTTGAAGTGGAACTTTTGCGTGAGTAAGACTGGTGACAATTTTTTAAAGATCATAGCAATCATTACAAAAGCAGGAATCTAAATTATTGATAATAAATTACCTAACTACGAGATTTGGTATATAACAACCAGTTGTCGATCTGCGTTGCCGACAAATATCAATAGCAAAGACATTGGCAACGTTTTATATGGTAGCATATCTTCATGTTCATCAATATAATAGATAAAAGCAGTTTCCAATGTGGAGAAAACTTCAAAATGCCTATAGGCCTTTCACCACCCAAAGGGGAGGCCAAATGCATCAACTACAACAAAAAACTCCTCAGTAGCAAAAACAACAGACACCGAAACTACCACAGCATTCACATCAGCAACAACAGCTACAACAACAATAACAACCGCTAAAACAACAACATCAACTACTACTACAACAACAACAGTAACAACTATAACAAGAAAAGCCACAACAAGAACAGCTACAACAACAGCGACAGTTACAGCAACAGCTGTCGAACCAAAACTCTTGGAGGAAGCAATGCATCACCTCAACTATTAACAACAACCCCAATGTACAGCAGCAGCTGCAGCAACAGTTGCAACTCTTATATTAACAGCAAGATTCTTCTACTCAACTTCAGGTAGTAAGTCTACTCCAAGTTACGGCTGGACTACTGTAGAAAAAAAAAAGGCCACGTGAAAGCCCAGTTAAGCCCAAATCGTCCCAAAAACAGGTCAAACTCGACCGATATTGGCTATGTGGCTCCCAGTCAACTCACAACAAGTTTTCTTCTCCAGAAATTGAAGGAGAAGATCGGGATCCTTTTCTCCAAGAAAGAACTCCCAAGCCCCTGCCAATATTTGTTGACAAAGTTAAGAACGAAACTCCTAACGGAAACAGCTCCTAGTTCCTATGATCTAAAGCTCATAAGCAATGAACAAATCAAAATACAAGCATCAACTTCAGAAGCCTACAAAACAAGTACCTTTTTAACAGTAAAATTTGAGCCTTCTCGTCCAAAACGCTAAATTCCCCAATGTGAGAACTGCCAGCAGTACGGTCACACATAAGCCTATTGCCGCAGAAAACCAGTATGTATTAAATTTTATTTACCTTGGGCCACCATGCCAGAGAGGCATAAGTGATTATTAGTACTATTACAGTTTTGTAAGGCTACGCCATCATTTTAGGTCGTAGTCCCCATGTTTTACCATACAGCCTTTGGCAAGCGAAGGTAGTCCTCAGGGCTTTGTTCGTGATGTATGATAAATGGTTGTTCCGAGTTAGAGTTTTATCCAGGATTACTCCCAAATATTTCATCTACTCAGAGACTGTTAATTCTATTTCACCTAACTTCAAGGTCCCTAAATGCAACTTCCTTCTCTTCGTGAAGGGTACCAGCGTTGTTTTGCTAGGGTTTATCGAAAGTTCTTTCTCCTGACACCAGCCTTGTGTGATGTTAACAGCTGGTTTCATGCGATCAGTTATGGTAGAGTCAAACTTGCCTCTGACCATAATTATTAAGTCATCTGCAAAGCCCTGAACTTCGTATCCGAGATCATCGAGATTTTGTAAAAGCTTGTCCATACAATTAATTTTACTGTCCCCATTTCGTAAATTAATATCCTGTTTTTCAGCATATTGAGAGCCCATGTTATGATCAGTCTATGAATTTGCTTCCTGACCATACCTTCTCAATAGACCTGAAAGTAGCATTATCAAAAGCTCCTGTAATGTCAACTGATGTACAAAGAGCTATTTCTTTACCCTCTTGTGCCTGTTCGATTTTAGTCGTTAGACAATGTTATGCAGTCTCAGTCGATTTGCCTGACTGGTAAGCATATTGTTCAATATAGAGTGTTGTATCTTTGAGATAAACTTCTCTGATGTACTGATCTATTATTAAAGGATGTTAATCATATAGGCCGAAAGGATTTGGGCAAGTGATCCGCCTTTTTTGCTGCTTTCGGAATGAAAGCGACCCCAGCTTTTGTCCATGATTTAGGCACTGCACCTAATTCCAGGCTTATCCTGAAAATTTTTGTTAGAATTGGTGTTAATAATTTATCCCCTTGGAAAAAGCAAGGTTTAATATCATCAACGCCAGGAGATTTAAATGGATTAAATGTGGAGATTGCTCATTTAGTTTTGTTAACTGTAAAAATTTTACGAGCCAGTGATTGTGACCAGCGGTAGCCATCAAGAAACTGATATTCTCGATGCTTTCACTGTCCTCATCACAGTTGGCACAGCCTTGAAAGTAAGTGTCCAGCAGTAACTGTCTCGTTTCTTTCAGACTTCCCGTATTATTTCCGTCTGCCTTTTTAACTATAGAAAGGCCAACTGAGTAATCTTTTTGGAGCGATTTCTGGAATCTGGTAACTACTGGAAGTCCTTCGATCTCTTCGCAGAACCTGTTTCATGAATTTCTCATGTGCCGTTAAAGCACATTTATAGGATACGCAGTCCCCATTGGACTTGGCTCTTTTGAAAAGCTGACGTGCTTTATTGTTCCACCAGCAAGTCGCAGCTGTTTTCGAAAGCCCTAGTTATTGTTTTTTTAAGTTTTCTGACCTCGAGGTCCAGTTCTTGAGAATTGCTAATTTTCTCATTTAGGCACCCTAAATTTTGCTTTAAGTAGAAGTTATGCAGTTATGCATCACCGCTCTCCAGGAAATGCGATGGACAGCACAGGGCTGCTCCAAAAGAACGTCCTGTGACATCTACTACAGTTGCCATGCTGAAAGGCACGAATTAGGATGTGGATTTTTGGTCAGCAAGAGACTACGACATCTTGTCTCAGAGTTCACGCCAGTGAACGAACGGCTGGCCACAATCTGCATCAAGGCAAAATTTTTCAACATCAGCCTTATATGTGCCCACGCTCCGACGGATGAGAAAGACAATGTGACCAAGGAGAGCTTCTTTCAGCGCCTCGAAGAAGCTTATGACCGCTGCCCCCGCCACGATATCAAAATCGTGCTTGGCGTAATGGCTTAATGCCAGGGTGGGCAAGGAAGGTACCTTTGGTCCAACTGTCGGAAAATTCAGCCTCCACCAGAACACCTCCGATAACGGAATGAGGCTGATCGACTTCGCCGCAGCACGAAACATGGTAATTGGTGGTACCAGATTCCAGCATCTCGACATCCACAAAGCGACATGGCTGTCTCCAGATCAACGTACAAGAAACCAAATTGATCATGTGGTGATTGACGGAAGGCATGCTTCCAGTGTGATGGACGTGAAATCGATCCGTGGTGCCAACATCGACTCGGATCACTACCTTGTTGCAGCTAAGGTGCGCACACGCTTATGTGTCGCAAATAACAAGAGAAGTCCCACACAGAGAAAGCTCGACGTCAGTAAGCTGCGATCACCAGAGACAGCAGATGCATTTTCCACTCGACTATCGGATCTGCTTATGCAGAACACTCCCCCACTTGATGATACATGCGCACGGTGGACACATATATCCCACTCCATGACTACTACTGCCGAGGAGGTAATCGGTTACTACCGGCCTCTGAGGAATGAGTGGTATAATCAAAAGTGTCGCGACGCTACCGCAGAGAAAGACGCCGCCTACAGAAAAACCCTGCGTGCAGGGGCAACGCGAGCTGTTAAGGAGCGGTGCAGAGAGAAAAGGAGTGCAGAGAGACGTCTTTTCAGGAGCAAGAAGAGGGAGTTGGAAAGACGCGAGTGCGAGGAGATAGAGATGTGTACCGACAAGAATGAGACTCGAAAATTCTTCGAAAATATCAAGCGCCTGAGTGGAGGTTAAAAAGCCCGGAGCCTCTTCTTGTCGTGATGGAAATGGGAATCTGGTTACAGATGTCCAGAGTGTACTGAGCCTATGGAGGGAACACTTCTCCACGTTACTGAATGGCGATGCTAAGAACAATTCCGCCAGTGGAGGAGATTGCCCGATAACCCCAATTACAGATGATGGTGTTGATGTTCCACCACCCGACTACGGCGAGGTTGAAACGGCCATTTTAAGGCTGAAGAACAACAAAGCTGCAGGTGCTGATGGCCTGCCTGCCGAGTTGTTTAAGACCGGAGGCGATGAGCTGCTCACCCGCATGCACCAGCTCATAAGCAGAATATGGTCGGATGAAAGCATGCCTGATGATTGGAGGCTCAGTGTTCTCTGTCCTGTACATAAAAAAAGAGACCCCACAATTTGCGCCAACTACCGTGGAAGTCTCCTGAGCATCGCATACAAGGTTCTATCGAGCGTACGGTGTGAAAGGTTGAAGCCTATGCTCAGCAACCTGATTGGACCTTATCAGTGTGGCTTCAGACCTGGTAAATCCACCATTGACCAGATTTTCACACTGCGCCAAATCCTGGAGAAGACCCAAGAAAAACAGATCGACACACACCACCTATTTGTTGATTATAAAGCCGCTTTCGACAGTCCGGTAAGGGATTACCTCTACGCAACAATGTCTGAGCTCGGTATTCCTGCAAAGCTCATTCGACTTTGTAGAATGACACTGCATAACTCCCGTTGTGCAGTGAAAATTGGGAAGGACCTCTCCGCACCGTTAATACCGAACGGGGTTTCAGACAAGGTGATTCGTTATCGTGCGACTTCTTCAATCTTATTATGGAGAAAATAATACGAGCTGCTGATCTACGACATAATGGCACTATCTTCAACAAAAGTTTCATGCTGTTAGCGTATGCTGACGATATTGACATAATCGGCATGAACACGCGAGCAGACAGTGCAGCATTCTCAGAGTTGGAAAGAGAGTCGCATCGGATGGGTCTCACGGTGAACGAGGGCAAGACGAAGTATCTAGTGTCAACAAACAAAGAGTCCCGGCGTCTTGGACAGTACGTAACTGTTGACACTTTTGAAGTAGTAAGGGACTTTGTCTATCTTGGAACCAGCATTAACAGCAGTAATGACGTCAGCTTGGAGATCATGCGTAGGATAACTCTTGCTAACAGGTGTTACTTTGGGCTGAGTAAGCAATTGAGAAGTCGAGCCCTCTCTCGAATAACGAAAACTACATTCTACAAGTCTCTCATCATGCCTGTCCTAACATATGGCGCTGAAGCCTGGACAATTTCCACCTCGGATGAGCGAATGCTTGGAGTTTTCGAGAGAAAAGTCCTACGCAAGATCTTTGGACCTATTTGCGTTGGTGGCGAGTACCGAATAAGGTACAACCATGAGCTGTACGTGCTATATTCCGATATTGACATAGTAAAGCGCATCAAAATCCAGCGGCTGCGCTGGCTAGGTCATGTCGAGCGAATGGAAGAACACGCTCCAGCTAAGAAGGTGTTATATTCGGAGCCCGCTGGAGGACGACGCAGACGAGGAAGACCAAACCTCCGGTGGAAAGACCAAGTACTGGAGAACCTGACGGCGCTTGGAATTTCTAACTGGCGCCAGCTAGCGAAGAACAGAGATGGCTGGCGAAGCATGTTATTTTCGGCCTAAATCGATATTCGGTTGTTATGGCCACATAATTAAGTAAGTAAGAAGTTATGCAGCGACCATTTGGTCTTCCTAGCATTCCTAATTTCGAAAATGGCTTTAATTTCCCTCGTAGGTCAATAACGATGATTCGACAAGGAGACTTCATCTAACACCCTCCAGTTATAAATGTTATTAAATATAAATGCTCTGGTTAGAGTGAGATCTAGCACCTTCCCCCTGATTGCATTTACAAAAGTTGGTTCATTTCCCTTATTTAACACCATGATGTTGTTAGTAGTAATGAAATGAAAAAGTTACTCACCTCGAAGTTTTGAGTCTGTGCTTCCCCATACCGTATGATGCGCATTTGCGTCGTAACACATCACCCATTGAAGATTCAGAGTGAGGCAGTAAACCATGAGCTGCTGGAGCTCCTGGGACACCACCTCCTCTGAATCGTCACCAGGAAGTTACATGGAGGCCAGTACAATTGTCTTCGTCCTCTGGCACTGGGCACTTTTGCCTGTACCGCCACCAGATCACTTTGTAAGAGCTCTGAAATTGGAAAAAATTTAACATTTTTGTTGATAAGTATCGGTGCCCTGGGTCGGTCAGCATTTATGTCGTAGATCAACTTACATGTTTTTGTCTACAGACCATTTATTTGTCCATTTGCGACCCATGGTTCTTGGATGGCCACAAAGTCCAGACAATTTTATTCCACCATGGCACTGAGTCTATATGAGGCTGCTATTGCCAGGTGGAGATTTATTTGGAGACATTTGAGCTGGCTCCAATTGCCAGTTGGCATTCGAGGTGGAGCCTGGGATATTATTTCCCAGACTGGCCCCTTCAGACCTTACCACCTTTTGTGTTTTGCCAGGTTTCCCTGGCCTCCGGATCCTTGCGTTCCCATTTCCCGAGTCGACCAAAGAGCAGAGAGGGTTTTGGACGCCAAGCACTGATGTTGCCTTTCTCTACTATCGGTGCTGGCTTTGCGGTGCTGGAAACCGATTTCTGCTTTCGGCTATTTGTTTGAGCGCGAGCCGTCGCCGAGGCCGATGGTTGCTCTTTAGTAACAGTCTTAACTTTTTCCCTGTTACCCTTTAGTCTGGGTCTTAGCTGGGCACTGCCAAGGGTATAAAATTCGATACTGAGCCAGGGAAGTATCCGATAAAGATTTTGGCCTTCGGCACTTCTGCCTTATCCACAACATTTAAATAGTCTCCCTCCCATGGCTTCAGGGCTGGTACCATCTCTTTTAACCTGGCCACACCATAGGGTGCAAAGGGGCTTCACCCGGCCACCACTGGACTCGTAGATCCTGTCGATGATGCAACTTTGCACCTTGCCAATTTCCTCCTTCATGGAGCGGACAGCCTCAGCCAGAGTAGGCTTCGAACAGGGAACGCCACAGGGGTGATTAGTGGAGCCACTTATTTAGAAGCTACTGCTACCACCGCCTCCATCTCCCCTCAGGCCTGCACAGTGGACGCAGTCGAAGGTACTGTTGATGGTCTGTCAACCTTACCCTCAGGTGGGATTTGCTTTGTCGGCTTGGAGCTCGATGTCGGAGTGGAACCATCCGATCGGTATCTTTTCGGGGTCGTCTGTCCGTTGCTTGTCGCAATGACTCCAGCAGGCTTTGCCGCCAAGGACCTTGCTGTTTCCAGCGGTATGGCCTTTGCAAGTAAAGCCTTTAGCCTCTAGCGTCCAGCCATGGACAGCTTCACCCTGTCGGTTTTAGTCTTCCTTTGGGAGAATGCATTCCTCCTCAGGGGTGATGTGAGGTCGAGCCGACTCCTGGCTAAGTTGAACGCCCATCTTCTCAAGACTGTCGGAAGACTGTCGACTGGTCTTGGTCCTTGTTCTCAGTGGATATGGGACCTGGTTCCCCCTTCCGCTGATCGTGGACTGTAATTTCGGTGACGTTTGGACCAAGTGCCCCCTTGTTCACTGCACTTTTTGGCTTTTAACCTCGTTTAGTACCTTTAAAAGTGTGCAGTTCATATTTTTGTTTACAAATTTAGAGTCCATAAGAGCTATTATTTGATTAAAACTTGCATTTTGGTAGCCTATGGGTGAACCCAAAGGGAAGGCAAATTGAAACCGTAGGTTCGCCAGACTCTGTACGGAGTTCGCTATTATGCCTGACTCTACCCCGTCAAGCAAGTTCGCAAGCATATCTGCTCCACCGCATTTTTAGGGAGTTAATTCAGGTCATTTATGAGTCGGTCCATGCCACAGACTTTCAAGACTAGGCCTTAACAGTCTGTAGCATGAGCGGGCTCTGTGTGGGGAGTTTTTCTTCTCCCCCGCACGACTAGTCGGTAACCCAAATCTAGCAGAGACATGACCGTACTGAAAATGATCTATTGGTCAGAAATAATAGCTGTACTTCCAATTTGCTAGTGTCTGGGCAGGTGACCTTTTTACTATCTGAGACGCTACAAAAGCCATTCGGACTGCTATCAAGCCCTTAATAACTTACCAGGAATCGTAGTAAACTACCTTCAACCTGTGAGTCGTAGGTAGTACTTAGTCTACGTGCTGGACTATGGCACAGTCTTTCATGTGCCATGTTCCAGCTCATATTAAGCCCCTACAGCACGACAAGGTGACTACCTGAGAAGTGGTAACTTAACATAGATGTATAAAAGAACTTACAATGGTGGACGTCATAGCGCAGCAGCAGCGTTCGTATTCGGTGGTAGTGGTAAAGCCGTGTATGTGTAAGTGGAACTATCGTTTTCTGACGGAGGCAACGACCAACGTTGGGAGGTAACGGTGGAACCTCTGTAATGATTTTTCATTTGACGTTGTAACCGTTCTGGTAAAAGTTGGTGTGCCGGTACAGATGTTCAAGTGTATATATATGGGTATCCAAGTTTTGTAGTGATTGGGTGAAGTGCGGTAAAGTAATGTTTGTGTCCGATGAAATCGGTGGTTTTGGTGTGTGTATGAAAGAGGAATAGGTAATTATTTTTTGGATAATTGTTGATTTAAAACTATACATCTACTCACATGAGTATTGAGTGGTTGTAGTGTATATCCGAGGAGGCACGTCTGGAGAGCGGAGCCGCAGGGGACGCAGTAAGCCAAAAGCAAAAGAACAGAAGATATTTCAAAGTGGAGAAAAAATAATAAGATAAGTACCTAATTTGTTTAAATATAGTTGTATGTGTGGGTCTTACCAATGACCATAGAGTTGCTCCTAGTGTAGGTGTGAATTTCACAACTCAGTTCCTAGTCAGTATATCAATACATCGATACAGCTTTCAGTGCGTGTGTAAAGTGATTTTTAACTTTGCATTTTATTTACTTGGAGAATGCACTAGAGATATCACGATCGTATATACGGAACATGAACCAATTTATGAAGTCAATGCAAACAATGATGCAAGAAATTATGAAAAATCAATCTATGTTACTCCACATATTGCTATCCAGACCATAAATACCAAGAGCCGTCTCAAGATATGCCACTGGAACTCTAACGGTTTCAGCCAGCACCGTTTGGAGCAAATTCAATTCCTTGAATTCAACCAGATAGACATACTGATGATATCTGAGATCCATTTCATTGACAAAAATTGTTACCGAATACCACATTACAAACTGTACACCACAAATCATACTCATGGTAACGCACGCGGAGGAACTGCAATATTGATAAAAAGCAGAATAAAACATCATGTACAATTAACTGCAGGTATCCAGAAATATACAATTATAAAACAATTCAATAACAACATTGTCATATACACAACTCTTGTAGTGCAAACTCAGCATATTGTATATTGCGGTACCAAGACTGTGTATAGGTTAACCGTGAATTTATTCGCACCAATTTATAATAATGATGATTTTTGTTTTAGTAAGACAAAATATGTATATGTCCATAACTTGGTTTACAACATCCTTCCCTTCTCTTAGGAACGAAAAATAATCATTATGAAATAATAATACAATAATTTTTTTATAAGGAAAAAGTTAAAACTATGTATAGTTTGCGAAATTAGCTGCGTTTTTTTGCACGCGAGTTACAAAAGAACGCTCGTTTAATTGCAAAATTGCATGCAAAGCAACAAGAAAAGTAAGCGACATTGCCTATTTTAACCGAGTTCAATTGCACTCGCTTATTAATCGACTGGAGTTATAGTGTTGCAAAGTAAAAAACAGCACTATTGTGAATAGGCTACTGGAATGTGCTTCGGAAATTTCAATAATACGTCTAAATATTTCAAATTGTGTTTATTGTATCGAATAATACAACATGTACAATTTTGATAAGTTATTAATTTTAATAATCATTCACATGCACTAATTTATACTTAAAATTTCTACAATAGCTATATTCCCGATGCGAATATAAAAAAAAATCATTGGAATTATGATTAAAGAAAACGAGCGCAGAATGGCACGATCTCGATACAATATCGTTAAGGACCGAATGAAAAAAAAACCATAACACATCGGTCGATCGTAGCACGAGCCGCGAACAACAAAAAACATAAAATAGTAATTTATGTGGAGAGTTGGGTTGCCGTATGGTAAGTATGAAATCCAGGTAAGTTTTAAGGTAAGGTATTTTTAATTCAAATAAAGGTAAGTATTATTAATTAATTTTATATTCAGTTTATTTCTTTTACTCCTTTCATTCAGGGACTAACCATATGGCTCGTCTAAAGGGATTTAGATATCGCGGCCCGGATGCACTCGTGATTAGTTGAGAGCATCTCGTAAACGAGACAATGAGCCGATCGCGTTCTCGATCGCTCGAGTTGTCCTCCGACAAACACTGGGGTGGGTGGGTTACGTTGGAGTCCGTGGCGGAGGTCCACTGATCCATGCCGGAGCCGGGATTCACCACGGTGCATCGCACGTCCTCTGTGATGCCGTCTTTGTGGAGCACGATGAGTTCGCAAACGTCGGGGCTATTGGACGCTACTGCGATCCAGCGACCTCCGCCCAGTCGGGGACAAGACCGGATGAAGGAGCGAGCCAAGCAGTTGCGACAGTATCGATGCGCGCGCACCACATCTTCCCTTTGGTTCGGGTTCATTGCCAAAAACCCGCGGCAATACCGGAGCGCGTGAAGACGATGACACAGCTGGCACCGATGATGATCACTATGGGCGCAACTGGAAAGAGAGAATTGAAAAACTGAATTTAGCTTAAGGGCTTGAAACAAACTCTTATAGCTGGAAAAATAAGATATTCTTTTTGGATATTAAGATTTTACGCGAACGGCAAAATACATAATTTTACTATGGGCCGCTTGAGAACGTCCGATTTGGTCCGAATATCTGCGACGCGGATGTGGCCGTCAGATGAGTAGCGCTTCCGAGACTCCATTCGTTGGGGGGCAGCAGCTCATCCTTGATGGGCAGCAGCTCATCCTTGATGACCACCAGTTGACCTACTTCCAGTTCCTTTTAAGGGTGTTGCCATTTGTAGCGTTTGTGCAGATCTTGTAGGTACTCAGTTTTCCATCTGCGGCTAAACTGGTGGTGAAGTGGCTTGAGTTTTTCCCATCGCAACGGAAGAATCAATTGGAAAAAGGACAGTTCAACCAAATAATAAATCAAGAAAATACAAACCATGGTTTTGCCAAATTACCCACGACGTTTACAAGCTGGTATGAAATAACGTAAACACCACTATTGACAATATAAAAAAACAAAACTGGGAAAGATTTTCGGCAAGCAAGAAACACGACTTTTATGGTACTCAAAACAAAAATCTGGAACATATTTCATCAATACCAGTCAAGTAGTGCGAAGTGTATTTCCTGCAACTTTATGAAAACACAGCATCAGAAAACTTAGAAAGAGTAATAAATCCACCGAACATGAGTGGTATTATTACCCCTACTTTTGTTATAACGAAAGAGGACGTAGAACAGAGTATTGCCAAACTTAAAAACAGAAAGTTTCCGGGGCCAGATCAAATTACAAAGGAAATGATAAAGTACGGTGGAGAAAATCTCTTTTCGGATTTAACTAATTTTATTAACCTTATTGTGCAAAACCGCACAATCCCTTCGGCGTAGAAGCATAGCTACACGATTCCTATCTCCAAAAAAGGTGATAAGAAACTGTTAGACAGCTACAAGGGAATTACATTGATTATCTTTGTGCTAAAACTTTTTATTTAAATATTAGCTAACTATATTGCGGAAACTGGCATAGCAGAAGAGCAATAAGGATTCAGACGAAACAGATCGACAATAGTATCTTGCGCTAACTCTTCAAAAAGGCTAATGAATACAAAAAATCAGTTCTTTTTATGTTTTATCGACCTGAAAAAAGCATTTAATAAGGTTTTGCTCAAAAACGTAATTAAAATTCTTGAAAAACGCAATATTGACAACAATGTTCTAGCAATAATTAGAAATCTCAACACCAAACACCACTTCCGCTAAGACTGAAAATGAAATATCAACCCCAATACCGGTGACAACAGGGATAAGACAAGACGACTGCTTAAGTCCTATTCTAATCAATCTGATTATGGACGATATAATATCTGCTGTAAAATCTACACGGGAAAGAGGATTTTTGCTGGGAAATGAAGTCAAGATAATGTGCTACGCCGATGTCGCAGTTATAATGTCGGGCAACAAAGACGACTTTCAGTGTATGTTATGTGCCTTCGAGAAAGCTGCATCTGCATTTAATATGCAGATATCGGTAGCCAAGACGAAGAGCAAGACAATATCTAAACAGCCGCTTAGGTATATAGAAAGAGTATCGAGCAGCTTATGGAATTCTGCTACTAGGGTACGATAATTACATCATCGAAAGAATTAACAACCAAAGTCAAAAACCACATGAATCAAGCAGCTCGAATCTCTGGATGCTTATGCGATGTAATATGGTGAAATAAGCATCTAAGCTTCTAAGTTCTAAGCTTAAAAGGCAAAGTCCGAATTTATAAAGCATGGGTTCGACCAGTCCTCACTTGTACTGTGGAAACCCGAGCAGATACAACTGCAACACAACAAGCAATGAACAAGGTTGAGATGGCAACATTGCGATCAATCACAGGCCATACTCGCAGACATTTTATGAGAAACGAAGAGATTAGACGGATACGCGACACACGAGACATTGTTAGGTGGAGACGAAGACGAAGAAGTGAGTGCAAAAATCTTGTGCTACGTATGCCCGACAATAGGTTGGCTAAATCTGTAATGACGGGAAACCGATGACTACGAAGCCACCTGGACGCCCTCCCAAACGCTGGAATGAATGTTGGACAGCTTTACCGATAACTAATATATTATTTTTTTTTACGTATAGCCCAAACAAATTGTTGAAGAAAAGGATTTAATCCTATAATAAAGAAGAAGACTTACTAAATACCTAACGGCTAGACTCAAGGATGTAACATATAATATTCACACCTAAACCGAAGCTCTTAAATGTTGCATGTCCTTTCGGGACTATAGCCTGATAATAAAACAGGGTTAATTATACTTGCACTTTCATGTCTTCCCTTTATTTCTTCTTTTCACTTTAAATTAAAATTACTTCTTTCACTTATACTGGAGGGCCTCGTAAGGATCGCAGTATTTACACTTCACTATTCAAGTAAGCTGGCAGCTTATATAAAGATAAAGGTTTTGCTTGTATTTGAACATGATTTTGCGCCATTGGCGGAGCGATACTCCACGATTTTGAGCAAAGCAGAGCTGCGCGTGGGTGCCGTAGCTCAGTGGTTAGTGTGTTGGCCTTCTGATCTGTAGGTCGTGGTTCAATCCACGGCTCATGCATAACAAATTTAATATCGAAAAGATTTTTCTTTCGAACGGTACTCACCTGTCGGCAAGCAATTGGCAATTCTTCCGACAGTAACAACTTGCCATGAAAAAGCTGACAAAGCTCAGAAAAAGTCACAAGGGTTCTGCCATTCGGAACCAGCTAAAATAAGTAGGTCCCTTCTAATACTGTCCAAAATTTAACACACGCAACAGTAACGGAAGAGAAGCTCTAGCAATGAGCACTTCGGGGCCTTAAGTGCCACATATTTATTTTTTAGAGCTGCGCGGACGTCGCTTTGACCCCTGTATTGCCCACTTTGGCTCCTAGTAGTTTGAGAAAACTGGTAAAAACGTAGTTGTAAAACTTCTCCTCGGACCGCAGTAGCATTCAAATACCGCTGGTGTCGTCGTTGTGCCTGGTGGAGACTCGAACACAGAACAGATAAGCCCCACTCCTAAAGGAACCAAAAAATACAAATTGCTTTTGCCCACTTTTGAAAACACCATACCTGTAGGATATCTCACAATTTTTTTTATATAAAAAAAAAATATGTTTCAACTTACAAAATTTGTTTTGAGTTAAGCAGAGCTCGATGTAAAAAAATTATTAAATTAAAACTTTTCTATGCGCAATGTTCCTTTCAAATAGAAGTTTTTTGAAGTAAAACGTCTTATACAGCGGTATCGCATATGGAGTGTGAAATTTTTAAAACAAATTTCGTTACATGAGAAAGAAGAAAGATATAGCATAGAAAAAGGGAGAATGAGAAAGAAGGCGACGTATGCACAACGATACAAAGCGATATAAACTGTGTGTGTTGAGGGAGAGAGAGAGAGAGAGAGAGCGAGAGTATAATATTAGGCAAATACATACTCGTTCCTTTCTTGTACAAGAAATATTCCACATATTTGATTCGAAGTTATATGTTTTTTTTTTCTTTAAAATAAATTAAAAAGAACGCGACGTATTCACAACTATACAAGGCGATAGAGTAAGCATAAGCAAGCGGGGTCATGCATGCTTCACAGTCTGATAGCAACTAACAATATTTTTGCTTTGTGCTTTGCCCGCATTTAGACACAAAACATTTGCATCAAATACATTTTCAATTCTCTTTTGATGTTTCGCCGATTTTACACCGGCAAAAGTGTTTTTCGGCGACATGTGAACTCCTTTTTTATGTTTCCTTAATGTTTGACATTGCGAACAGTGTTCGGATGTAAACAATTTTAAAGAAGTAAAAGATTAAACATTATAATTTATTTCTATTGTGTAAACAAAAATATCGGTGTTTTCATTGTTACACATGTAAAACTATTTAAAAAATCGCTTATCAAAATTAAATCACAAATGTATGTACTTACATTTACTCGTATAGTATACGAGTATCAAAAGATAAACTTTTGGGAACTTGTTTATGTGTGTACTAAAGAGCTGCGGGAATGTATGTGATTTTCGAATGATTTTAACTGCATTCTTTTGTAAGCGAGTTGCAAAAGAACATAAACACACATATAACTTCCCTTTTACTTAAATATAATTTATATTTAGTTACTTACCAACACTGGTGGTATATATGGTTGTTCGTGAAATTTATAAACGAAATAAAACCAAAAAAGAAACAATTCTGTGGAATCTGTGGTAAATATATTTGTTTATTTAAAATAAATTTTTATTTGCACTTGCTTAATTTTGCGTATTTTTGTTTATATTTACAATAATTTGACGTGTTGTTGAAATTTCCCAAGCACATTCCAGTAGCCTATTCACAATAGTGCTGTTTTTTACTTTGCAACACTATAACTCAGGTCGATTAAAATATAAGCAACTTCAATTGAACTCGGTTAAAATAGACGATGTCGCTTATTTTTGTTGTTGCTTTGCAAGCAGTTCGGTAAATAACTAAGTGTTCTTTTGCAACTCGCGTGCAAAATAATGCGGCTTTTCTTTATTCTCAAAACATGTACAATATTTGCAAAGCGTATCTTAAAATAATGAGAATGAGTGAGACTAAAATATCAGTCAAATATAATACTCCATTCGTTTCTTGTACAAGAAATATTCCATACATTCGTTTTTTCTCTTCAAATAAATGAATATTTGAGAGCAAGAAAGGCACGTTAGAGGAACTTGCAGAGGAGGCCGTAAATACGAGTATCCTGCTCTTGTACCGAAGACGAAGCGCTCGTCCACTGCTCATCATTTTTTATAGTCACATACCCGCAAAAGTTGTATAACAAATATTGGGCAAAACAATTGTCAAAAATTGAAAATACTCATCACCATTGCATTCATACTGTGCTTCAATACAAATGTGTATTGTAGTACAAATGCTCGTTGGCCGGTCTTATCGTTTGTATATTCGTTCCGCCTAATGCTCCTATCATACCACTCCTGCTAAAGCTTAAGGAGAGGAGTTATCAGAATGTTGTCTATGCGGATGATGTTGCTATTGCATTAAGGGGGAAATTTCCCAATTCCCTCTGTGATATTTTTTTTTTCAAGCTTTTTTTATTGGATCTTTCTAAAATTACTTAGAAACTAACAATAAGTGATCAAATCTTACAAACTAACTAAAATTATGTGATATTCCCAACGTTCCATCACAATTTGTTGAGTCGCGAGGTATAGCAATTTCACAACATATTCAGTGTGTCTTTTCTTTTTAATCGACGATGCCCCGTGCTCAGCAACAATTGCCTAGCAAGGGGATTCGGATGACTGTGTAATTTTTGAATGTAGCTTCTGCAGGACATTGCAACTTCTTCAGAAATTGTGGGTACATTTAAATCTCGATGGATGTTAACGTTCCTCATATACCAAGGCGCGTTTACAATAATTCGCAGACACTTGGATTGTATTCGCTGCAATTTTTCGATATTTGAGGGAGATGCTGTGCCCCAAAACTGAATACCATAAGTCCAGATTGGCTTCAGGATTGCTTTATATAATAGCACTTTGATTTCGAGATTCAACTTTGATCTTTTGTGTAACAGCCACCATAACTGATTCATTTTAAGCTTGATCTGAGTTTTCTTTGTCTCTATGTGATTTTTCCAGGTCAGCCTTCTGTCGAGGTGAATACCCAAGTACTTTGTTGAAGAACATTGTGGAACTGATTGGCCATTAATTTTAAGTGGGGGACATGTATCTAGCCTTAGCGTAAAGGTTACATGTACGCTCTTTGATTCATTGACTTTTATACGCCATTTTGCTAGCCAGATTTCGAGAGAATCGACCTGAGTCTGCAGGAGTTTAGTAGCCGTATGATAGTTTGAGTTTGTAAATAAGGCCATCGTGCCATACTTTATCGAAAGCTTGAGTGATATCAAGAAAGACAGCTGAGCAATACTTTTTTTCTTCAAAAGTGTTCCTTATCAGAGTTACAATGCGGTGGACTTGTTTTATTGTGCCGTGCTGTTTTCTAAATCCAAACTGATGTTGGGGAATCAGTTGGTTGAGATTAATAAATGGAGTTATAAATAGATTCATGACAAGTAGCTTTTGGAATACTTTAGAAAGTAAAGGCAGGAGGCTGATAGGTCTGTACGGTGCAACTTTTGTAGGGTCTTTTCCTGGTTTTGCTATCATAATCATTTTTGAAGTTCTCCAGCATTTAAATAGTGTTTAATACTAAGGATAGCATTGAAAATGTGCATGAGATAAATTACTGAAGCCAGAGGTAGCTTTTTTATCATTTATCGGTAATGTTATCTGAGCCAGGTGATTTTTCTGGGTTTAAATCTTTATAAATTTCTTTGAATATGTCCTTTTTTTAATTTTGAGCGTTACTGAGCAAGGTTGAAAAGTTAATTTTGATAATGAGGACTGTGAAGAGGGTGGATTGGGTGTAAACACACTTTTTAAGTGGTTTGCAAAAGCCAAACCCTTCTCATAGTTGCTTCTAGCCCAATAAACGTCACTCAAACTGATGGGGGAATCAGTGAGAATTGGCCGATTTGAGTTTTTGCTGATTTCCACAAAGAGCAGTCTGACGCTTCACCAGGTGTTAATTTGGCTATATGCTCTTCTAACTCTTTGTTGTTTTTATTTTTTAGGGCTTACTTTAACTTTCGAGTGCAGTGCTGTAGCTGTGTTTTCAGATTCGGTGATCTGAATTCTTGCCATTGTCTTCGGAGTCTTCTTTTCTGTCTTACTAGCAATTCAATGTCGGCTGGTGTGTGTGGGCTATAGTTTGATTGCTTGTATACCCTTGTGCAGGTGGCTGAGCTGAGAGCTAATGAGAGCAGCTGGTTGAATTTTTCGAGTGCTGAGTCTACATCGTGTCCATTTCTTAATACAGTACTTACAGGGAGATGGGAATTTACATATTTCTTGAATTTCAACCAGTCTATTTTCTTTCTAACGCAACTGCTTTGGGGGCTTGGTGATTTTGTAGATATTACCGTAGGTGAGCGATCAGATGAGAGATCATAATTACACTCTGTAGAGATATTTTCCATCTGCAAACCTTTGGCGACTCCAAAGTCTATGAGATCGGATCTCTTTCTCTTGTCCGTCGGCCAATATGTCGGTTGACCATTTGAGATTACATCGTAGCCGTGGTTAGTAATGATTAAGCATAGTCTTCTGCCTTTTGGAGTTATTAAGCGGAAGCCCCAGTGAGTGTGTTTGGCGTTGAAATCGCCAGCAACCAAGAATTTGCTACCAAGAGTTGAGAAAAAATCTTTATATTGCTGTTCGGAAATATTGTATCTTGGGGGACAGTATATCGCAGATATTACTAGTGTAGTGGTACCATATCATCGCATATGCATACCATTGTGCGTAGCAATATACTGTACTGTACAAAAATACATTACGTACATACAAATATGCTTGCATCAACTACACATATGTATATCATTATGTACATACATGTTCATACATACATATCTATTTTTGTTTCACTTTTGTTTACATTTTGCTTTTCTTGAAATGCACAGGCAACATGATATACTGATATTTTCGATCACTTGCATTGATATAGAATATCATTATATTGTGTTTACACAATTAATTAATTATTGTGTCGCCACCTACAAATAAGTCCAAGTCCAAGTGATCTTTCGTGTCGTAGATCACCAGCTTTTATTTTTTCTCCATAATAAAATTGAAGTAGTCACATGATAACGAATTATCTTGTCTGTAACCCTGTTGGGTATTAAACGGCGGGAAAATATCCTTCCTAATTTTCACTGCATAACGGGAGATATAGAGTGTCATTCTGCAAATACTAAGGAGCTCCGCAGAAATACCGAACTCAGACATTGTTGTGTAGAGGTAATCCCTTACCGGACTGTCGAAAGCGGCTTTATAATCAGCAAATACATTGTCTGTGTCGATCTGTTTTTCTTGGGTCTTACTCAGAATTTGGCACAGTGTGAAAACCTGGTCGAAGCTGGACTTACCAAGTAAGTATAGGTTTCAATCTTTCACACAGTGCGCTCAATAGAACTTTGCACGCGATGCCCAAAAGGCATACTACATGGTAGTTGGCCCAAATTGTGGGGTTTCCTTGTTATGTACGAAACAAAAACACTGAGCCTACAATCATCGGTCATGCTTTCATCCGACCATATTCTGCTTATGAGCTGGTGCATGCTGGTGAGCAGCTCACCGCTTCCGGTATTAAACAACGTGGAGAAATGTTGCCTTCATAATCTCAGTTCACGCTGGACATCTGTAACCAGATACCCGTTGTTGTCACGACAAGAGGAGCCTCCGGGGTTTAAATCGCCACTCAGACGCCTGATCTTCTCAAAGGATCTTCAAGTCTTATTCCTGTCTCTACACATCTCCTTACACTCTCGTCTTTTTAGTAATCTATACTTACGCCTGAAAAGACGTCTCTCCACACTCCTTTTCTGTCTGTACCGATTCCTAACAGGTCGCGTGGCACCTGCATGCAGGGTTTTTCTGTAAGCGGCGTCTTTCTCTGCGGTAGTGTCGCGACACTTCTGATCATACCACTCATTGCTCAGAAGCCGATAGAAACCGATTACCTCCAGTAGTCATATAGTCATATAGTGGGATATGTGTGTCCACTGTGCGAAAGTATCATCAATATGGGGAGTGTTCTGCATAAGCAGATCTAATAATCGAGTGGTAAAAGCATTTGTTGTCTCTGGTGATTGCAGCTTATTGACGTCAAGCTTTCTCTGTGTGGGACTTCGTTTGTTCTTTGCCACATATAAACGTGCTCGCACCTTATCGGCAACAAGGTAATGATCCGATTGATTTAATGTCCATCACACTGGAAGCATGCTCTCCGTCGATCATCACGTGATCAATTTGGTTTTACGTTTCTTGACCTGGAGACAGCCACGTCGCTTTATAGATGTCGAGATGTTAAAATCTGGTACTGATAATTAGCATGTTTCGTGCTGCGGTGAAATCGATCAGCCTCATTCCGTTATCGCAGGTGTTCTGGTGAAGGCTGAATTTCCCGAAAGTTGAACCAAAGGTACCTTCTTTGCCAACCCTCACATTGAAGTCGCCAAGCCAATTTTGATATCGTGGCGAGGGTAGCGGTCATAAACTTCTTCGAGGCACTGAAAGGAGCTCTCTTTGTTCGTATCGTCGTTTTTATCCGTCGGGGTGTGGTCGTATATTAGGGTTATGCTGAAAAAGTCTGCCTTTATTCGGATGTTGCCAGCCATTCTTTCACAGGTGTGAACCATAAGACACACGGGACGATGCTCACTAAAATGGCTCTGCGCTGAGTTGAGGGATGAGTTCACTATTAAGTACAGCGAGTAAGTTATGTAAAATGTGTCTGCTCTGGATTGCAAAAGTTGATTCGAGTAGGGCAACATATACATATTATTACGCTTGCTGCAGGTTCCATAATGACAGACGAAAGATGTGCCTAAAAAGAATGGATAGATGTAACCAAATACGGAATACATAAATAAGGAATACATATAACAACTACATATTACTGCGTAATATGTGCCTAAAAAGAATTTAAATTATACTATATGTGTCTAAAGATAAGATAAAGATTGATTTAAAATAGCAATGATTAAGAAATAATTAAAAAGTACACGAAATGAAAGTTAATAAGAAAGAATAAGAAAAGTAAATGTATAATAATCAGATGTGACAGTGTAATGTCTGTGTAAAACATCGGGGAAAAGTACCGGGATAGAAACAAATACCATATGTCTGTCACCAAGTACCGTGATATTATCGTAGTATTCTACCTGCGCATTGTGGAATGTATGTGATACAAATATTTCGCACTTCTTCATAGAATTTGCATGTTATTCCGTTAACGCAGTTCACATTATACTAAACACAACTAAAATAGAAAAGATAATATAGTCAAATCAGCTGACGTGACAAAAAATAAACTGAAATTTTTTTATTATATCTTGGTTTTAGTTTCATCCGACCATATTCTGCTTATGAGCTGGTGCATGCTGGTGAGCAGCTCACCGCTTCCGGTATTAAACAACGTGGAGAAATGTTGCCTTCATAATCTCAGTTCACGCTGGACATCTGTAACCAGATACCCGTTGTTGTCACGACAAGAGGAGCCTCCGGGGTTTAAATCGCCACTCAGACGCCTGATCTTCTCAAAGGATCTTCAAGTCTTATTCCTGTCTCTACACATCTCCTTACACTCTCGTCTTTTTAGTAATCTATACTTACGCCTGAAAAGACGTCTCTCCACACTCCTTTTCTGTCTGTACCGATTCCTAACAGGTCGCGTGGCACCTGCATGCAGGGTTTTTCTGTAAGCGGCGTCTTTCTCTGCGGTAGTGTCGCGACACTTCTGATCATACCACTCATTGCTCAGAAGCCGATAGAAACCGATTACCTCCAGTAGTCATATAGTCATATAGTGGGATATGTGTGTCCACTGTGCGAAAGTATCATCAATATGGGGAGTGTTCTGCATAAGCAGATCTAATAATCGAGTGGTAAAAGCATTTGTTGTCTCTGGTGATTGCAGCTTATTGACGTCAAGCTTTCTCTGTGTGGGACTTCGTTTGTTCTTTGCCACATATAAACGTGCTCGCACCTTATCGGCAACAAGGTAATGATCCGATTGATTTAATGTCCATCACACTGGAAGCATGCTCTCCGTCGATCATCACGTGATCAATTTGGTTTTACGTTTCTTGACCTGGAGACAGCCACGTCGCTTTATAGATGTCGAGATGTTAAAATCTGGTACTGATAATTAGCATGTTTCGTGCTGCGGTGAAATCGATCAGCCTCATTCCGTTATCGCAGGTGTTCTGGTGAAGGCTGAATTTCCCGAAAGTTGAACCAAAGGTACCTTCTTTGCCAACCCTCACATTGAAGTCGCCAAGCCAATTTTGATATCGTGGCGAGGGTAGCGGTCATAAACTTCTTCGAGGCACTGAAAGGAGCTCTCTTTGTTCGTATCGTCGTTTTTATCCGTCGGGGTGTGGTCGTATATTAGGGTTATGCTGAAAAAGTCTGCCTTTATTCGGATGTTGCCAGCCATTCTTTCACAGGTGTGAACCATAAGACACACGGGACGATGCTCACTAAAATGGCTCTGCGCTGAGTTGAGGGATGAGTTCACTATTAAGTACAGCGAGTAAGTTATGTAAAATGTGTCTGCTCTGGATTGCAAAAGTTGATTCGAGTAGGGCAACATATACATATTATTACGCTTGCTGCAGGTTCCATAATGACAGACGAAAGATGTGCCTAAAAAGAATGGATAGATGTAACCAAATACGGAATACATAAATAAGGAATACATATAACAACTACATATTACTGCGTAATATGTGCCTAAAAAGAATTTAAATTATACTATATGTGTCTAAAGATAAGATAAAGATTGATTTAAAATAGCAATGATTAAGAAATAATTAAAAAGTACACGAAATGAAAGTTAATAAGAAAGAATAAGAAAAGTAAATGTATAATAATCAGATGTGACAGTGTAATGTCTGTGTAAAACATCGGGGAAAAGTACCGGGATAGAAACAAATACCATATGTCTGTCACCAAGTACCGTGATATTATCGTAGTATTCTACCTGCGCATTGTGGAATGTATGTGATACAAATATTTCGCACTTCTTCATAGAATTTGCATGTTATTCCGTTAACGCAGTTCACATTATACTAAACACAACTAAAATAGAAAAGATAATATAGTCAAATCAGCTGACGTGACAAAAAATAAACTGAAATTTTTTTATTATATCTTGGTTTTAGTTTCTTTATAATTTTTAATAAATAATAATAACTAAAGTGAAAACAAGATACAAACAGAAAAGAAAAACTGAATGCATTTGGGCCACAACGACACTGCAAAAGTAATTGGTTTATAGGCAGAAAATATTGAAAAAATGCGTGGAGCCCACAAAACTTATCACATTATTTTGCTGTATTTCCAATTGCAAAATTAAATTTGTCAATTTTCAAATTAAATAGAAAAATAGTTGCTAAAATGTTATGACTTCCTACGAATACTTTACAACGATATGCTAAGCCTTTTACCCATCTAGTAAAGCATTTTTAATACTAAAGGGTTTTCCATTAGGGACATAACAATTTCGTATCTTTATATGAACGCACCCTTAAACTTTTTTAATCAACTGTCAATGTCAAAACGTTAGTTAAAGTCAACATTTTCATCATGCTAAAGTTCACGAACCAGCAACGTTTGGAAATTATTAAAAATTACTACCGAAATTCTGAGTCGGTGGTCGCAACTTTAAGAGCGAAAAATCATCTTCAGCGATGAAGCTCATTTCTGGCTCAATGGCTTTGTCAATAAGCAAAATATGCGTTATTGGTCAGCAACAAAACCACAAGTGCTTCTTGAGACACCGTTGCACCCGCAAAAAGTTACAGTTTGGTGCGGTTTTCAAGCCGAAGGTGTGATTGGGCCGTATTTTTTCGTGGATGAAAACGATCGTCATGTTACCGTCAATGGAGAGCGCTATCGTGCTATGTTGGAAGATTATTTGTGGCCAAAATTGTATGAACTTGACATCAGCGATATGTGGTTTCAACAAGACGGTGCCACTAGCCACACAGCACACGTCACAATCGATTTATTGCAAGGCAAGAAATGGTCCGGTCGAATGGCCGCCTCGTTCATCCGATCTCGTTTCGTTTTATGGGCCTTTATCAAGTCACTGGTATATACCAACAAGCCAGCAACTTTAGACGAGCTCAAAGACAACATCCAATGCGAAATTGCAAACGTTCAGGTCGAAATGTGTGCTAGAGTGGTGGAAAATAGGGTCCAAAGAATCGACCGCTGTAAACGGGCTCGTGGTGGTTTATTTCTGTGTTTTATTAATAGATAAAATTGTTATGTCCCTAATGGAAAAACAAAAAAAAACAAATAAATAAATATGTGGCACTTAAAGCCCCAAAGTGCTCATTGGCCGAGATTCTCTTCCAATACTGTTGTGCGTCTTAAATTTTGGACAGTATTAGAATGGACCTACTTATTTTAGCCGGTTCCGAACGGCAGAACACTTGTGACATCACTTTTTCTGAGCTTTGTCACAGAGTTCTTTTTAGAAGCTTTTTCAAGGCAAGTTGTTACTGTCGGAAGAATTCCCAATTGCTTGCCGACAGGTGGGTACCGTTCGAAAGAAAAATCTTTTCGATATTAAATTTGTTATGCATCAGCCGGGTATTGAACCACGACCTACAGATCAGAAGGCGAACACACTAACCACTGAGCTACGGCACCCACGGCACCCTAATGGAAAACCCTTTATAAATATCATGGTACTTTTGTCAAAGATGTAATATGTGCATAACAAAAATACATAACTGCGTAACAAGTGCCTGAAATGGAAGAAAAATAATACACAAATGGGTCAAAGAAATACATATTTAAAAAGAAAAAGAAAATAGAAAAAGTACAGAAGGAAAAAGTGCATAATTTACTCAAGGTGTGCTTAACTCGAAAGAAGAACGGCTTGAAATATTTAAAAAAAGTTTAATGAGCATGAAATAAAGAATATAAATTTCAAATGAGAAATTGTACAATAATAAAGGAATAACATGAAACAAAACTGGAAAGATATATATTGACGAAATGTATAGCACTATCATAACGCCCTAGTTCTTCGAACTTCGAACAACGCAGCTACATTGATTGGACCTGGAAGAACAACGTTGTTTTTTTGTCAATATCAATCTGTATTTATGTACTTTAATATGTTTTATTACATTTAAGTCAATTATTCATGGCATTTATTTATTCTAAATAGGCTACAGTGATGTTATATCATGGTTTTATAATTTTTTATATTTAAATGTTGGGTTTCTGTTGGGTTGGTGTATACATGAACTTTAGCAATCCTACATTTTATAATACCAGTAGCTATACTGGTATTTCCTACATATACTTACTTACGTAAACATAATCTATTGAATTCAATGAACTATATATCGTATGTATATGTATTTAAATTACTATATCAAATCTTTATCTATAAATATCCGCTATGTCTGTTTAATTTTTTATTTTTATATGCTTAACCTACTTTTATAACCACTTAAGCATTATAGTAGGATTACGATACTCTATATATGTACATAGATGAATGTGTCAATTGAATTCTAAAGGGTTATCCATTTCGCGGTTTCAAAAGTATAGGGCTAGAATTCGACATATGTCAAACTGAGTTGTTAAAACAATTTCTTTCTTTTTCAGTTCAAAGTCTGACATTTGCGAAAATGGATCGCTTAACTATCGCACAACGCATTAAAATTGTAAAAACCTACTACAAAAATGGTGATTCTGCCACAGCCACATATCGTGCTTTAAGAGGAGATTATGGTTTACATAATCGTCCAACTACGCAAGCAATTGGCAAAATTGTGAAGAAATATGAATGTCGTATTTGGGGTTCTGAGAATCCTCAAGTAATTGAAGAGAGGCCACTACCTCCACAAAAACTCACTGCTTGGTGCGCTCTTTGGTCCGGAGGTGTGATTGGACCTTACTTCTTCGAAAACAACGATGGAACGAATGTCACCGTCAATTCGGAGCGTTATGGTCATATGATAACCGACTTTTTTTTGCCTGCTATTGAAGAATACGACTTAGAGAATATGTGGTTTCAACAAGACGGTGCCACATGCCACACAACTCGAGCGAATATGGCTTTATTGCAAGAGAAATTTTCTGGCCGCGTAATTTCTCGTCATGGCGATACCAAGTGGCCACCAAGATCATGCGATTTGACACCGCTTGACTTTTTTTGTGGGGTTACGCGAAACACCGTATTTATGCAGATAAACCTTTAACTCTTGAGCACCTAAAAACCAACATTCGTCACGTTATGGCTGAGATACCGCCCAATATGTGTCAAAAAGTGGTCGAAAATTACCTCAAAAGAATCGATGCTTGCAACAATTCGCGTGGTGGTCATTTAAATGATGTAGTATTTCACATATAATGTCAACGTTCAAACTTTATAATAAAAAAGAAATATTATGATAAAAAATATTTTATATGTGTTTTATTTACATTTAATTTTGAAACCGCAAAATGGATAACCCTTTATATTTGAGATAAACTGAAACGTTATGTAACGATTTATAATCAATGATCACACTATGAAATAATTTATAACTACGCTTGTGACTAACCTAATCACGAATTGATTGCTAGTCACAGCGAGGAAAGTCAGTTCCGTTTCTTTTTTTTCATTTCAGATAGCACTCGACAATGAACATCACGCGTGGTGTTATCGTTGGAAGGGCACGTAAAGCTAATGTTAGTTTAACCAATTGTGAGTAGGATGGTATAGAGGTATAATGTCATAGTAATGTAATAATTTCGTACTACCAGTCTAGCTATAAAAAGTAAATATATGAATAATATCACAAGCAATTTATTTAATTTAATTGATGCAAGTACAAAGAATGATAGAAATTATATTTTCTTTTCCCTTCGCTGCTGCAATGGAATATCGATTCAACACAAAGCTTGTCTAAAAATGTGTGCGGTGAAGGCTTCACGATTGAGAAGGACCATACTAGCTTGCAATGGCTCATGCAACAATTCGATATCAATGGTAGATTAGCTCGGCGGGGTTCCCAAAACGTCGTACCTGATATATAACCACGACAAAGTTATGAGGAGTCGTGTGAACTAGTTATTTGTTCGTCCGCTGATTTAAATTCGGAATCCTTTATGTCACCAACATATGTGAAACTGAAAAAATGCATTGTTCGTAACCAAAATGGGCTGAATTTCCAATTGGCAAAATGAGTAGACGTGCTCATATCTGTGATGTTGTGGAGAGCTCTACATGTACGAGAATGATGAATGATGATTGATGGAAATTGATAGTAAAGCGTTGATTGCAGAATAATTTTCAATGGCAATTGGTGTATGCGTAGAAGCTGTATTATACTACGTCAAGCGAATAAGTGTAATGGGTGGTCGTAGAGCAGATCGACGGGATCAGCAATTCCACAAAGTTGGCAAACCTAGAGCTTGTAGAGCACTTGCAGCATTAATAACGCCACAATATGTAATACTTGTGACAATTCAGACTCAGATAGAATCTGCGTGCCTTGGCTTCATGATATGACTAGGTTAATGAATATGTAGGAGACAATATGAAATTTACACATGGGATTATTCATACGTACGTAAACTGTACTAGTGCATAGTTTTCTTGAAACTTCATAGAAGTTCGTGGGTTAAAGCGGGCAGTAATAAGAAACTGAACAAAGTGACAGAAGGTTGGATATCTGTAAAATCTATGTTGGAGAACCCAACCGTCGCAAGGCCACACGGACAGTGATTGTTCGGTTTCAAGTCTAGCCACGGTGTCCACTCGGACAGCTGAGGGGACAACATCGGCCGAAATGCCAGCGCTGGTGAAGGCTGCTGGAGCCATCTCACTTGAGAAAAGCAGTTAACGACTCCTCAAAAGAAGAGGCTTCGGAAGGTGATAGCGGATGGTAAGCCGTACGATTTGGCTCTTAATGTTGTCTTAGAGGACATCGAAAAGAGAGACGGCAGCAGTGGAAAAGCTGAAATGGCACAACCTGCTCATAAAAGGATCAAGAAAGGTCCATCCTATGCTAAAACTGCTGCCGCGACCAAAGTGGGTATTCTGCTAGAGGGATACCCGACCGAGCATCTCAATTTGGATGAGCAGAGAAACATCGACAGGGCTTTCAAGGAGGAGCTGCGTAAGCTCCCCATTGATTGTCCTCAAATCCGTTTCAAAAGGTGCTCCTTCAAACCAGAATGGATAATTGTGAATTGTGCCGATGACGTATCAAGGAATTGGCTGAAGGAGGTGACGCCAGAAATTCAGCCGGAGAATAAGAAGCTGAGGCTGGCGGAGGGAAATGACATTCCCAAACAACATTGCTTTAGCTTTCTTCCCGGGCTGTTCCCTCCCGGCAGATGAAATCCTGAAGATGCTTCGTATGCAGAACCATTCATTACCGACAGGTAACTGGAAAGTAATGAACAGGACTGCCACGTCACAGGGATCAGCGCTTACGCTGGCCATCGACGATGCCTCGGCCCGCCTGTTCTCTGATCTGAACGACCTGCCCTTCTTCGAGTTGGGACGGATTAAGTTCAGGGTCAAGCCGCGAGCATGGTGGATGTCGGTGACCTGGGGAAGTGGAACAGAGACAAAGGCGTCTCACATCAGAGTGGATGATGAAAAACCATCCACTAGTCGACAGACAGCCCTTGAGGATCGAACAGACCGGAGTACGGAAGAGACTGATAACCGGACTGACAAGAAGACACCAACTACGACAGCAGTGTATCCTGCAAAACTTGGGTCAACTAAGCCCGTCCGGAAGACTCAACCGACTGGAAAGTATAATCTGTCCAAACGATTGAGTATTTCGGATAAGTTTGTAACCCCGAAAAGCAATGTACGAGTGCAGATAAGGGTAGAGGGTAGAGGGGGCAGAGGGGTAGAGGGGGCAAGCGTGTAGCCTCTGACACAAATCGGCACACGAATAATCTGAAGATTGTCCAAGTCAATCTCCATAGGGCGCAGGCAGCATCAGCTGTCCTAGCTAGGACCATTAACACCTACATTCCTAGCATAACACTGATGCAGGAACATGGACCAGCACAAAAATTAAGTTATGGGTCTTTCGTAATCAGAGAATGTGCTGTGGTGTCAGTGTACTGATAGACCTAGAACGCGTATTGTATTTAAAGGTATTTCTTTCTTCCCGTTAACAGATTTTGTTACACCTGACCTGTGCGCGGCCAAGATAATCTGCAATTCAAGAGAACTGAATTTCTGTGATCATTGCAAAGACAAAGGACGTGTTCTTTTGCGCGCAAGTTTATATTTGTTACTAAAATAAGAGCAATTGGAAGAAAAACAATAAAAAGATAATTAAGGTAAATAATAGCAATTATTTATGAACATTCAACGCTGATTGTATGAGGGTTAGGGTGCCAGGTGGATTCGTTCCACCGATGGTTGCTTCCTCCAGGTGATAGTGGTGTATGTGATTGTTGGATAGTTGTTGTGCAATGCTGTTGTTGTTGTTGGTTATTATGTTATAGATGATGATGTGTTTTGTGTTTCTGCTGCTGCTACGAACGTTAATGTTGTTTATTTATTATAAAATATGAATTATGATATTAAAATATGAATTATAACACATGCGTTTTTTTTCTATCTTATGTTAACAATATTTATTTATTGCGTTAGTTTTAGCTAAATAGAGAGAGATTCAAATTTTCGTGCGCACTTGCTGTCTATTGACTTTGAGATATAATTCGATAATAATAAAAAACAATCAACACCAGAAGAGAGAAATGTTATATAAGTAAGAGGATTGCCAACTCACTCAAATGAAGACAAACAAACAGTGCACGCGTCTTACTCTGGCGTAGACAAACGCTCACCACCAGTAGTGCGTGTTGTTAATGGAGTTAATGCAAATAATAAGAAAGAAAGAAGTGCACTCTCAACCATAAAAACAAAAACTGATAATGCAAATAGCAGTAATACTCTCTTTCCCGCACAAAATATGAATAGACCACTCCAATCTTACTTACTTACCTATGTGGCCATAACAACCGAATATCGATTTAGGCCGAAAATAACATACTTCGCCAGCCATCTCTGTTCTTCTCTAGCTGGCGCCAGTTCGAAATTCCAAGCGCCGTCAGGTTCTCCAGTACTTGGTCTTTCCACCGGAGCTTTGGTCTTCCTCTTCTGCGTCGCCCTCCAGCGGGTTCCGAATATAACACCTTCTTAGCTGGAGCGTGTTCTTCCATTCGCTCGACATGACCTAGCCAGCGCTGGATTTTGATGCGCTTTACTATGTCAATATCGGCATACAGCTCGTACAGCTCATGGTTGTACCTTATTCGGTACTCGCCACCAACGTAAATAGGTCCAAAGATCTTCCGTAGGACTTTTCTCTCGAAAACTCCAAGCATTCGCTCATCCGAGGTGGAAATTGTCCAGGCTTCAGCGCCATATGTTAGGACGGGCATGATGAGAGACTTGTAGAGTGTAGTTTTCGATCTTCGAGAGAGGGCTCGACTTCTCTCAACTTTTGTTGAAGATAGTGCCATTATGTCGTAGATCAGCAGCTCGTATTATTTTCTCCATAATAAGATTGAAGAAGTCGCATGATAACGAATCACCTTGTCTGAAACCCCGTTTGGTATTAAACGCTGCGGAGAGGTCCTTCCCAATTTTCACTGCACAACGGGAGTTATGCAGTGTCATTCTACAAAGTCGAATGAGCTTTGTAGGAATACCGAACTCAGACATTGTTGCGTAGAGGTAATCCTTACCGGACTATCGAAAGCGGCTTTATAATCAACAAATAGGTGGTGTGTGTCGAACTGTTTTTCTTGGGCCTTCTCCAGGATTTGGCGCAGTGTGAAAATCTGGTCGATGGTGGATTTACCAGGTCTGAAGCCACACTGATAAGGTCCAATCAGGTTGCTGAGCATAGGCTTCAACCTTTCACACAGTACGCTCGATAGAACCTTGTATGCGATGCTCAGGAGACTTATTTCACGGTAGTTGGCGCAAATTGTGGGGTCTCCATTTTTATGTAGAGGACAGAGAACACTGAGCCTCCAATCATCAGGCATGCTTTCATCCGACCATATTCTGCTTATGCCTGGTGCATGCGGGTGAGCAGCTCATCGCCTCCTGTCTTAAACAAGTCGGCAGGCAGGCCATCAGCACCTGCAGCTTTGTTGTTCTTCAGCCTTAAAATGGCCGTTTCAACCTCGTCATAGTCGGGTGGTGGAACATCAACACCATCATCTGTATGGTGTTGTGTATGGGGTTATCGGGCAATCTCCTCCACTGGCGGAATTGTTCGTAGCATCGCCATTCAGTAACGTGGAGAAGTGTTCCCTCCATAGGCTCAGTACACTCTGGACATCCGTAACCAGATTCCCATTTCCATCACGACAAGAAGAGGCTCCGGGATTTAAACCTCCACTCAGGTGCTTGATCTTTTCGAAGAATTTTCGAGTCTCATTCTTGTCGGTACACATCTCTATCTCCTCACACTCGCGTCTTTCTTGTTCTCTTTTCTTGCGCCTGAAAAGATATCTCTCTGCACTCCTTTTCTCGCTGTACCGCTCCTTAACAGCTCGTGTTGCGCCTGCACGCAGGGTTTTTCTATAGGCGGCGTTTTTCTCTGCGGTAGCGTCGCGACACTCATGAACATACCACTCATTCCTCAGAGGCCGGTAATAACCGATTACCTCCTCGGCAGTAGTAGTCATGGAGTGGGATATATGTGTCCACCGTGCGCATGTATCATCAAGTGGGGGAGTGTTCTGCATAAGCAGATCCGATAGTCGAGTGGAAAATGCATCTGCTGTCTCTGGTGATCGCAGCTTACTGACGTCGAGCGTTCTCTGTGTGGGACTTCTCTTGTTATTTGCGACACATAAGCGTGTGCGCACCTTAGCTTCAACAAGGTAGTGATCCGAGTCGCTACAATCACAAACATCAAAATTGTCAACTCTCTCTGCGCATGCGCATTTGGATAAGCTCTCTTGGAGTTCGCAATGTCCATCTCATGAAGTGAATTCGCCGTTATCACCTAATCCTATCAACACAGAGTGTTTATAAACGAATGAATATAAACAAAATATCCCTAACAATATCAATGTAGTTAAAAGAAAAGATGATCAACATGTACAAACACAAGGTAAAACTCCTGAAGCACATTCTTCCTCTGCTACAAACTCTGCAATAAACAATTTTCACGATAATAGAAATAACAGTAACAATCAAGATTATAATAAACAAATTGCTATTGATCGCTATTTTCCAATTTTAAATAAACGAAAACCAACTTCTCCACCATATAAAGAAACGCCTATGAAAACGATTAAAACTAATAAAACTAATAATGATGAAAGCGATGAGCAGTCTACTGGAACGCAACAAAGGAAAACTAAACCACCACCGATCTTTCTTCAAGAAAAAAAGCTCAAATGAGTTGATTACTGCTTTCACTCAAATGTTGGGGAAAAACAACTTTTTTATCGCCCTCAAAACAAGGTCTTATTTGTGAAACAAAAATTCAAGTTTTTGACGAAGCTCATTACAGAAAGGTAGTTTCCGACTTTGCAATGAAAAATTTTACTCATATCAACTCAAAAGTTCTAAAGGTCTTATCGTTGTTATAAAGGGTATTGAGCCAGGCGTCGATGCAAATGAAATAAAAAAAGGAATAGAATGACAAGGCTATTCGGTGAAAAATATATATAACATAATAAACAGAGATCGCATTCCACAACCTCTCTATAAAGTGAAGCTAAATACGCCAGGCAAAGTTAAAGAAAAATGAGATCCATCCGATTTACTCACTGCAATACCTCCTTCATAGAAAAGTTACTGTTGAGGAGCCTCATAAACGTTGAGAACCTGTACAATGCCTCAACTGTAATGAATATGGGCACACAAAGACATATTGTAAACTCAATAGTGTTTGTGTTATATGTTCAGAAACACATCCCACGGAAAAGTGCCCAAAAAAAAAAGGATGACGCGGATGCTAAACTTTGCTCAAACTGCAAGGGAAACATACAGCAAATTACAGGGGATGTCCCATATATCGTGCGTTGAAAGTCAAAATGAATGCTGTGATAGAAAGAAAAAATAAGCTTCCACAAAAAAGCATTAAATTCTCGTTGAATCAATTCTCTTCTTTAACAAATGTGATACCAAATAATATCACCAGCGAACCTGGTATTACTTAATTACTTACTTATGTGGCCATAGCAATCGAATATCGATTTAGGCCGAAAATAACATGCTTCGCCAGCCATCTCTGGCGCAAATAGGTCCAACGATCTTCCGTAGGACTTTTCTGTCTAAAACTCCAATCATTCGCTCATCCGAGGTGGAAATTGTCCAGGCTTCAGCGCCATATTTAAGGATAGGCATGATGAAAGACTTGTAGAGTGTAGTTTTCGTTCTTCGAGAGAGGGCTCAACTTCTCAATTGCCTGGTATATCATATGCAAATTCTCTTAAAACAAATACTGATAAGAAAAATAGTGTTATTGCAGCCAACGTAAAAACATACAAATATCTTATGCCTGCAATGTTATCTTCTCTTTTTAAAAAAATAGATAAATTCATGGAGTGGATGCAAAATATGAGGCAAAGCATAACGCAAAGCACCCATAAATGGCAAAAACATCGATCTCCTACCTCAAAAAAAAATTTCAATGTAGCGTCCAAAGCTCAAAAAGAGGCCCTCGTCGAAGAACAAAACTGTGCGGTACAATCATACCTTGAAAACATAGGTCCATTTAAGGAAAACAACTATTCCTTATAGAGGTTAGTAAAGAAACTTAAAACTCCAACACAACTTGAACCACCAATTCAAAAATACGATGAATCTTGGGCTCGCAGCAACGAAGAGAAAGGAACTGTTTTGGCACATCATTTAAAAAATGTCTTTCAAACAAATCCCCAGGTTATTGACTTTGAACCATATGTCTGTTCTTCAATGGATGTAATCGACCCGCCTAATATAAGTTTTCCCGAACTGAAAAATGCCATTTCCAATGTGAATCCAAGAAAGGCCCACTACCTGACAGCGCAATATTCCTCATTTTAATCATTTTCAACAGCATACTCTCGCTCGGATACTACCCTAAACAATGGAAGATATCCGTGACTAAAATGATTCCTAAGCCAAGAAAGTAACAGTTGCATCGTCTTACAGGCCAATAAGTCTCTTACCCCAGTTCTCTAAAATTTTCGAGAAAATATTGCTTACAAAAAATGAAGTAAAATACCTTGGAATGTATTTGGATAAAAGACTAACATGGAAAGCTCATATTGATAGTAAAAAATTACAAATAAAATTAAAAATGCTGCAATTGCATTGGCTGCTAAATAAAAACTCAAAACTCAGCCTCAATAATAAAGTTTTGATTTATAAATCGATTACTAAACCAATCTGGACCTAAGGTATCAAATTACGGAGCTCGGCTTGACCCGAGCTCCGAGAGGAGAGTCACTATTTAATTATATTCTCTCACTAGACATAAGTATTTGTAATGATGGAGATAGCTCAACATTCATAACTAAAACTAGGAAAGAGGTACTAGTCCTAACCCTCACTACTTCTCTATCGAAATCACTTGTTAGCAACTGGCGAGTATCCTAAGAGCCCTCTTGTTCTCACCAAAGACAAATAAGATTTAGGTTAGGCGACAAATTACTGACTACCGTGACCTTTAGGCCAAAAATACAGACCAACTGGAACAGTTATTGTTACCAGTTAAGGCACGATATCAATGCACAACCTATAAATAGAGTTAACACGATAGATAGGTTAGAAGTGATCTCCGGAAAACTGGATATCATCATAACAAACACATATAAAGGCAAAGACCTTTAAAAGACAGACACCTTGGTAGAACAGCCATCTTAGGATGCTAAGAAGAGAAGTACGGAAGCTATTTAATAGAGCCAAGCGGAACAACGACTGGCAGACCTACTCTAATACCAAATACAATAGAGAAATAAAAAAAAAGCGAAGAGAGAATCCTTCCACAATCTACAGACAAGTCAGACTTGACTATTGTCAAGTCGTGTAGATGAGCGGTGATATTTGAGAGGTATTGGATATAAGCAATTTTGCACCCTTCCTCTTCTCCAGAAATCAATGACTGCCATTATCAATATTATGAGTGCAACCATTCCTTTACTGTTGGCCATTAACATAGAACATATTTTCTCTTCGGGCGGATGAAGGTGATAGGGTGGCAGCTAAATCCAATATTAGTGAGTTTGAACAGGTTTTTTCATTCCGAAAACAGTGAGGCGATTCAAAATCTTCAATTGGCAATTAACAATTGCCTGTCCATCCATGATATTTTAGCAACGTTTTTTTTTTTTGCCAACATTGTTTCTGGAAGCTCAGCTGATTTCGTGTAACATGTTACTATTAAACATATTCAGTTTAGTCTATAATTTAACCATGAATCGACTTACAAACGAAAAACGCTTGCAGATTATTGACTTTTGTTATCAAAATTCATACTAGGTTAAGGAAGTGCATCGTGCAATTCTTCCATTTTATGGTCAGTTTGGGCGACCTTCTGAGGCGGCTATTCGGAAACTTGTGACTAAATTTCGCACCACATTTACATTATTGGACATTAAACACCACCAATACGTATAAGTAGAGCGCGGACAGAAAAAAAATATCGTAGATGTAACCACCAGTGTTGTTGGTGACCATGAATTATCGATTCGGCGCCGTTCGCAGCAATTGGGACTCTGTTACTCCACTATGTGGAACATTTTGCGGAAGGATTTGGGTATAAAACCTTTTAGAATACAGCTGGTGCAAGAAATGAAGCCACACGAACTGCCACAACTGCTAACTTTTGGTGAATGGGTGCTGGTAAAGTTGGATGAAGATCCACTTTTCTTATTGCAAAATTGTGTTCAGGGACAATGTTTATTTTTGGTTGAATGGATACGTGAACAATAAAATTGCCCTATTTGAAGAACATCCAGAAGCATTTCAAGAACTGCCAATGCATCCCGAAAAATGCACTGTTTGGTGTGGATTATGGGCCGGTGGCATCATTGGACCGTACTTTTTCAAAAACGACGAAGGCAGGAACGTTACTGTGAATGGCGAGCGCTACCCTGCGATGATTTCAAACTTTTATTTGTCCAAAATAGAAGAGCTGGACTTGGCTGACATGTAATTTCAACAAGGCGGTGCCACATGCACACTGCATGTGAAACAAGGTCCCAATTGAGAGGCGAGTTAGGTGATCAGTTTATTTCACGTCTAAGGCCGGTCAATTGGTCGCCTAAATCGTACGATTTAACGCCTTTAGACTATTTTTTGTGGGGCTATGTTAGGCGCATGTCTATAGCGACAAGTCTGCAACGGTTGACGCACTTGAAGTCAATATTGAAGAATTAATTCGTGAGATACCGGCCGATATGTTGAAGAGAGTATGCCAAAATTGGACACAGAGTATGAACCATTTGAGGCGAAGCCGCGGTCAACATTTACATGAAATCATCTTGAACATTGAATTATATCGATCGTTTTATCGACTCAAATAAAGATTTCATATATACCTCTAACTTTTATTTGTTTTTTTTAAATCAAATCCGAAGGCTCTTAAAAAATCACCCTGTACATAGACATAGAAAGAGCAGAATTCTTTCACCCCAAGAAAGAGAATTTCAATCTCAACACTCGTTATTCCCACAATAGTAAATCTGCACATAAAATTTACTCTTCTGTGACAGAAATTCAGACGAAATTGATCTACAAATTATGTATTGGCATTAAAATTTAAATCAAAATATTGCAAAAAATTTAAGAAACTTAAATTGCATTTATCCATTATTCAAATAAACACATATATGTACGCCTATTAAAACTAAATATTAAACACTTAATTAAAATTAAAAATTAAAACAAATAGACCATTTTTAGCCGTAATAAATAAATAAATAAATAAATAATAAATAAATACGAATACGAAATAAAAGGAAAACTTTAAATATCGTTTTAATTTTAACCAATTTGAGATTTGTATTATTTAAGGTTTTTTAGTCTTTTTGGTCAATTATAAGTTGATGCGAATGAAAACTATTCCATATTTTTTATTTATCCGACGTTTCGCTGCTCTTCGTCAGATTTTTCAGGGATTTCTGTTTATTTTAAAAAAGCCCAAAACATTATTTTATATTTAACATTTTTGCATACGAAGTAACTACATGTATACAGTTTAGTTTAGAAAATGCATAAACACATATTAGTGTTGCATACTAAACCAATTTATAAACATTATTGCACAAAAATATTTTAAATTTTAACATTTTACATTTAATTTAAAATTTAACATTAATTTGTATTACTTAAGCACAAGATATAAGCTCCACTTGTGTCGTCTGTGTCTTCTTTTTTGTTCATCGCGATTTGTCTTTGGATGTTGGATCGATCCGACATCCAACCTACAAAAGAAAAGCAACAACATTGTCAACGATCTTCACAAAAACAATCAGATAAGCACCTTATTCCATGTTACAAATTATCCATATACATTAGCAACATGTTGCGACGTCTTATCTGTAGACTATAATATAAAAAAAGGTTTCAAACTAAAAGAAAAACTGAAGAATATCAACTTGGGGGAAGATGATGTACTGGTTTCGTTTGATGTCATTTCCTTGTTCACTAATCTGTCAACGAATCTTGCAACAAAAATTGTAATGAAAAATTGGAACGTTATTGAAAAACACACGAAAAATTCAAAAAATAAATTTCTAAACATATTAGATTTTTGCTTAAAAGAAAACAATTATTTTATCTGCGAAAAACAACTATACCATCAAACTTTTGGAATGCCAATGGGCAACCCCCTTTTGTCTACCATTGCTGACATAATAGTGGATGATTTACTTGATAACACCTTTTTAGAACTAAAGTAAAGAAATGGTGACATAAAATTTTTGGTAAAATATGTAGACGACATTTTTGCAATAATCAAACGCAATGGCGCTGAAATTAAATAATAAATTTCCTATTTGCACAACCAAGAAAATATAAAATTATTACAGAGAAAAACCATATCCACAAAATTCTTACAATAAGCGATCAACAATTTCATAAAATAAACAAGGATAAAATCAAGAAGATTCTACAAGACAACAACTATTCGGAAAAACTAATAAAAGAATAAATAGAACAAAAAATACGACAATTAAACCTACCTGCGACATTCACAAACCAACCGAAGGAATAACAGACCATACGTTAGTGTAACATATATACCCAAACTAACTAACAAATTTGACAAAGAAATAATTCCAAAAAATTAAAACATAACACTGGCATACAAACCTCACATTACTCTCTCAACGATATTCACGAAGACAAAAACGCTTATAGAAAAACTACAACAACAAAATGTGGTATATGAAATTTCGTACAAAGAAAATGATAGGCAACCTTGTAATAAGGTTTACATTAGCACAACGAAAAGAGCTTTAGGAGCAAGAATAGGAGAACACGAAGCAGACATTAGGAAGAAAAAGACGACGACGGCACTAACACAACGCATAACAACGACTCAGCACGAATCAGACATAGAGAATGTAAGAATATTGGATATAGAAATACGAGAAATAGCACGATACAGAATAGAAAGCCTACTAATCCCACAAAAAAGACAAATCGCGATGAACAAAAAGAAGACACAGACGACATAAGTGCAGCTTATATCTCGTGTTTAAGTAATACAAATTAATGTTAAATGTTAAATTAAATGTAAAATATTAAAATTAAAAATATTTTTGTGCAATAATGTTTATAAATTGGTTTAGTTTGCAACACTAATATGTGTTGTGAATTTTCTAATCTAAACTATATACATGTAGGTACTTCGTATGCAAAATGTTAAATATAAAATAATGTTTTGTGCTTTTTTAAAATAAGCAGACACCTCTGAAAAAGCAGACGAAGAGCAGCGAAACGTCGGATAAATAAAAACTTATAATCCAGTCAAGTCATTGAGTACCATTCTTGCTGGAGATATCTAAAGAAACTTCTTTGAGGAATTTGGAGAATTCTTTGCTTTGAGCAACAACAAATGTTTTACCATTATCTGCCATGATTTTGCTTGGCAAGCCAAGTCATCCACTGAATCGAACAAATGCTGCTCGTATTGCATTTGTTGTTAAATCAGAGCATAATTCCAAGTGTATAGGTTTCGTGGAGAAGCATACAAATAGCGCAAAGTACCCCTTTATGAATTGTTTCATTTGTAAAATATCTTATTTGTGCTTTTATTTCTTTAGTTATTTTGTTTAGTGCAGCTTTATCACTTGGAATACGTGATTGATGCCAACGGAGGCGCCTTTTTGCGCTTCTTTTTGATCACATTTATTATTTCATTGGGATATTTGTGTCTAGCGGGTTAGTTGTGAAAAATGGGGGTACTGGCCCATGTTGCATCTTGAATGTTTTTTATAAAATTTATAGCTTCATCCAAGTTGTTTATTGTATTTATTTTCATTTGTGTTTGTTGTTTGGACTGCTTTGTCAGAATGCTCTTGATATATTTCCAAACAGTAAATTTATTGGTTAGGCTTAGCGATGGTTGTTTTCGCATAATGTTTTCACTGAGTTTTAAATATACTGGCGAATGATCTGAATTTAAGTTCAGCCCTTCTATTACATTTAAATAGCCGTGAGATACTTGACGGGTAATAAAGAAGTCAATTAAATCAGGCATCTTTTGCCCATCGGTAGGCCAATAAGTTGTGTTGAAATAACCGCTATCTTCATATGCATAAAAACATACATACATATACACATGCAGTTCTGTTTTTAGCTTTCTTTTTGAAGTTTATCATTACACTCATTCTCTTACGGTTTTATAATTTGCAAAATGTGTACTGAATTAGTACTGATCTAACGCTGATTGAATAAATATTAAATTTCGTTTTTTAATCGAAAACAATAACTTTGTTTCTCTTTTCCTAAATTTAAACACTGCGACCAACAGGTTATGGGCCCAGTGCTCGTGTATCTTAAGTCGGTTTTCGACAATAAGTAATTTTATGGACGATAAAAATATCGTTTTGATTGATTTAATTAAGCAATAAATCACTGAAGAAAATAAGCCGGTGAAAATGGCTGAAACTAAATCGTACCAAATCCATCGTTTCAAAGGCACAAACTATCAGTTGTGGAAGCGGCAGATGGAGATTTATATGGCTGAGAATAAGTTAAAGCCATATATAATGGGAATAATTGCTCGTCCAACTCAAAATGGTACAGATTGGGACGAAAAGGATGCTGAGGCTCAAGCTTTCCTTATGCGTGGTTTAGAATTGGATCAATTAAAATATTTAAGCGACTGTACGACGGCAGCAGAAATGTGGGCTAGGATCAAAACTGTACATGCCGAAAAGAGTGAGCAATCAGCACAGGTACTCCTCGAGAAATTTATTAGCTTGAAAATGGACGACAAAGAAAGTGTCGCCAGTTACATTGCCAGCATAACGTCGTTGGCGCAACGGCTGAAAGACATCGACTTGGAGCAGAAGCCACTTATGATCATTGCGAAAATTCTGAGCAGTTTACCTGCAAGATTTGACCACGTGAGAACTGCATTGTATGCAGTGCCCCGCAATGAGCAGACAATCGAGAAGTTAACGGATCATCTCATAAACGAAGAAGCAATAATAAATTTTCGAGAAGCAGACGTCGGCGCAGCAAAAGACGCAGCAGACAGCGAAAATATGAAAACAGCTTATGCAGCAAGCAGAAGCAAAAATAAAAACGTAAATGGCAACAGCAACAACACAACGAAGAGACCAGGCAATTGTAATTATTGTTCTAAACCTGGACATTAGGCAAGTGAATCTTATAAGAAACAGCGTGACAATGAAAGACATTCGAATGGCCAAACAAAAAACAATAACGCCAACACCAGAAATGGCGATCGACAAAATTTTATGATGGAAACACAGTCAAAAGCTTATGACAACGAAGCTGAACAGTTATTCACGCTGCAGTCGGTATTAATTATATCGACAAGCGCAAATATTAAAGATGACTGGTATGCTGACTCCGGTGCATCTGATCACATAAGTTTTCAGAAGGAGTTTTTCAAAAACTATTTACCTTTCCCAGAAGATTTTTGCAAAGTTCGTGTTGGCGACGGAAGAAAACTGAATGCAGCAGGTCAAGGTGATATTGATGTGAGTGTTATCGGTGCTGAACAGACTGGCTCTGTGTATACACTCAAAAATGTAATATACGTTCCTGATTTAGACAGAACTTTTGTATCAATTTCGCAAGCAACAGAAAAAGGTATCGATGTGGTCTTTATTAAAGGTGGTCATCGAGTTATATTTAAGAAAGAGTTTTGGCTGATGGTTATATGAAAAGAAACTTTATAAAATGAATATAAAGCCAATACGTTTGTCTGAGCTGAATGTTGCAGCATCTATGAAGACATGGCATGAGCGTTTAGGGTATGTTAATTTTGAAACTCTTCGGAAAATGTTTAATCAACAAATCGTCAATGAAATAAGCATTGCTAACGTCAACAATCAGAATCCACTCTGTGAGGGTTGCGCGCTTGGTAAGCAGCATCGCTTAAATTTTGAGAAATCTGGTGCGAAAAGAGCAATAATTCCTGGTGAGACGTTTCATGTTGATCTATGTGGCAGGATGAGCTCGCCTTCGATTGGCGGCGCTAATTATTTTATGTTATTGAAAGATGATTTTTCAAGATATTGTTTTGTCTATTTTTTTAAGGAGAAAAGTGACGTTTTACAGAAGCTGATGGAATTTTATGCTGTTGTGCAAGCAGATGGTCATTTTATAAAAAGGCTGAGATCCGATGGTGGCATGGAGTTCAACATCACCGCAGTTAAGCAATTCCTGTTATTAAAGGGTATTAAGCAAGAATTTTCTACGCCCAGAGCACCAGAACAAAATGGTTTTATTGAAAGGCAAAACAGAAATATTGTAGAAGCAGCAAAAGCAATGTTACATTCGAGAAATTTGCCTTTATATTTATGGAGAGAAGCTACGAACACAGCTGTATTCCTCAGAAACCGTATTGCATCAGAGGTTATAGAGGTTATTGGTGGTGTTACACCTTACGAGCTATGGTATGGCCGCAAACCATGTGTACAATATTTAAAAATTGTTGGCTGCGAAGTTTACGTTCATGTGCCGAAAGATTAAAGGACCAAATGGGAAAAGAACTCAGATAAATGCATTATGATTGGATATAATAATGGCAGCAAAGCATATAGAGTATATGAGCCATTAATGAGGAAAATTTACGTGCGTCGTGATGTAATTTTTAATAAAGATCAAAAGGAGCCGAATGAAGTGGTGGAAACAAAAACTCGAAGTAATATTGAACAACAAGGCGAAACTGAACAGCTGATAGACAGCGACACCGAGCAACAAAACAATAATAACAAGCTGTTGGTGCCTAGAAGTCCATATAATACACGTCAACGAAAGAAATCAAGTAAAGATACTACATCTGTAAATATCGCTGTGGGTTTTATGGCACAACTAGAACCAAATACTCTCGATGAAGCAATGAGCAGTGCAGATTCCAGTGACTGGATGAAGGCAATCAACGAAGAGTTGGACTTTTTACGGAAGAGTAGCACTTGGATTTTAGTCCCGCGCACATCAGACAAACATGTTATTACAAATTGTTGGGTTTTTAAACGAAAGTTGAGTTCTAAAGAAGAAGTTGATAAATATAAAGCACGACTAGTGGCTCGTGGCTGTTCCAAGAAATACAAAATTGACTACGATGAAATATATGCGCCTGTAGTGCGCTATGAATCTATTCGAATTTTATTATCAATCGCTAAAGCAGAAGATCTAGAAGTTTACCAGTTCGACGTTAAAACGGCATTTTTGCATGGAAACTTGGAGGATCTGATATACATGGAACAACCTTGTGGTTTTGCTGTAGACGATCAAGTGTGTATGCTGAAAAAGGGCATATATGGCCTCAAGCAGGCGTCGAGGCAATGGAATAAAAAGATTGTTGAGTTCTAATTGCAACACAATTTGAAACAATCATCATCAGATAGTTGAGTGTTTACGTACGCATCGCAGGGTTTTATTATACATCTAGCACTTTATGTAGATGATGGACTGCTTTGCGGTAACGACAAACATTTAGTAATGGACATTTTGAATAAATTGCTTAACGAGTTCAGCATCACGTACAAAGAAGCAGAGTTTTTCGTCGGTATGCAGATTTAAAGGGAGAGAAATCAGCGAAAACGTAAAATCTTCCAAACGGCATACATAAATCGTATATTAGATCGTTTTTATCTTACTAATTGTTCACCTGTTTCTTCCCCAGCTGTACCTGGAATGATTTTTACCAAGAAAGATGGTGCTGAAGACGAAAATTTTCCTTACAGAGAAGCTATTGGATCACTTATGTATCTTATGGGCTGTTCACGAGCAGATATTGCATACACGGTTGGCGTTCTAAGTCGTTACTTGGAAAACCCGAGCACAACTCATTAGGTGTCAAGCGTATTTTTAAATACCTCAAAGGCACTACTGACGTAGGCATAACATTTTCGTCTCGTCAAGGGACTGACAACAACATGGTAAGCTACTGCGATTCCGATTGGGCTGGAGACCCTGATACTAGAAAAAGCACAACTGGCTGGCTTGTGTTGCTCAATGGTGGCGCCGTAGCATGGAGTTCTAAGAAGCAATCGATAATAGCGACATCAACTACCGAAGCCGAATTTGTTGCTTTATGTTCTGCAACCAAAGCTGTAATTTGTTTAAGAAAGCTTTTGTCGGATTTGAGTTTGGTGCAGCATTTACCAACGGTTATCTACTGTGACAATCAACAAGCGATCAATCTAGTGGCGAATCCACAGGCATTGAAACGTACTCGGCATATTGACGTACAATATTTTTATACATGCGATATGCAATCCAGAAACGAAATTTTAGTACAATATATACCTACTGAAAATCAGTTGGCAGACCAATTAACAAAAGCATTGTCAGTAGAGAAGCATACTAACTTTATTTTGAAATTTGGATTGCATATAACATACATACATATACACATGCAGTTCTGTTTTTAGCTTTCTTTTTGAAGCTTGTTATTACACTCATTCTCTTACGTTTTTATAATTTGCAAATTGTGTCCTTAATTAGCACTGATATAACGCTGATTGAATAAACATTAAATTTCGTTTTTTAATCTAAAAAAATAACTGTGTTTCTCTTTTCCTAAATTTAAAACACTGCGTCCAACAAGTTGGTTTACCAGTTGATATGGTTTCACAACCAGAGGATTGAACAGCCTTAAATAGCTCTCTACCTTTAGTAGTAATTAATCTCGAATCCCAACGTTAGTCTTTTGCATTAAAATCACCACCAATAATGAATCGATTTCTATGCTTGTTTAAAAGCTGTTTGTATTGTTCACAAGTAATTTGGTGCCGTGGAGGGCTAAGCAATGTAGTTAGCGACATTTTATTATTTACATCACGTATTATAATGGTTGTTTGGAACATCAATCAATCAATAAATCAGACGAGAGCGTGACGTTGGAACAAGGACATAATCCTTGTTCATCAAGTGGACCACGCGAAACTAGACCAAGGTCTGTTAGAGGATATGAGCCCTATAGCTGATACCTCGGGGGGCCAACCACAAGTGTTACGGGCACTGCGACCAAACGAGATCTTTTGTACCCAAGCCCGTTTACGACACTAGAATCTCCTCTACCTTTTTAATGAAGGATAGAATTGATCTCGTCGAAATTTTGATGATTGAAGCTGGTGTTGGGAAACTCAGCTGAAAGTGATTGAGGCGTAGTCTTGCCAGGGCCGGACATTCGCAAAGAATGTGGATTGATGTTTCATACTCCTTCAGACAGAGTCTACACTCCGTGTCAGAGGATAGTCCCATTTTGTGAAGGTGGTATTTTAACCAGTTATGTCCTGAGAGATAGCCGGTTATTAGGCGTAGGTTTCTTCTACTAAGACTAATTCTCTCAAAAGCTGCATTAAAACTGATGAGAGCTTTCGTTTAGCGAAGACCCGTCGAATTTGTCCATTGTAGAAGGTATTTGTCATGGTAATGTTTTTCTATCATAACTTTGGCCGATCCACAGCTTATACCGCAGAAATGCTCTGGGCCCGTCAATGGAGAAGACGAGCCAGCTCTCGCTAGTTCGTCCGCCATTTCATTACCCTCAATTCCTTTGTGCCCCAGTACCCAACATAATGTGACCTTGTTTCGCATAGAGAGTTTTTGTAGGATAAGGAAGCATTCGGTGACTAGTTTTGAGAAGAACTCCCAAGAGTAGAGAGATTTGATGGCAGCTTGGCTGTCTGAGCAAATAAGAATGCGCGCTCCTTTGAGCACTTTGTCATGTATATGACGTGCACAAAGTTCTATGGCATGTATTTCTGTTTGGAAGACAGTTGGCCACGAGCCCATTGTGACAGATATGAGGTTATTACGACCGTATATTCTGCGCCTGTCCCTTCATCTGTCTTCGATCCGTCTGTGAACCAAACGTAATTATGTTTTGCGGATATTAAGCTGTTATTCGTTTTCCATTCCAGTTTGTCTGGGATGATTGTGAAGAAGCGCCTGCGATAGCGTAGTACTTGAGGCATGGAATCTGAGTTAGAACATATTTCTATATTTGGTATAATTTTGATGATTGTTTCGTGTCCACTTGAACTCGAAGTTGAACTCTGGAAAGGTTCATGCGAATGGCACTGATTGCTGCTGATTTTTGAACATGAATGTTAAGCGGTAGGAGTCCTACCAGAGCCTCTAGTGCAGCCGTGGGACAAGATTTCACAGCCGCGGTTAGATATAGACACGCCAGTCTTTGAAGTTTATTGCATTCACGGATTGCTGATATTTTGGTAACTATTGGCCACCAATCGCAATCCTTGTTGAACTCATCGCAAGTCAACTCACTGGCTGTCATGTAGTTTGATCTGAGCGCTATGTGATGATACCTTTATTTGGTAATGAGGGGTAGTCATATAGCTTGCTCTGCTTACTCTGTGATGGCGCTTTCATTATTATTAATGGGGGCCCTCCATGTGGCGACCACCGGGCAACGTCTTCCTGGCACCCGCTGGGAGGCGGCTGAAGTGAGTGGCGAAAATCTCCTCGGTTTGAGGTTGTGCGTTGGGTTTGGGACCCACCACATAAAAAACCCCCCCAATGAAAAAAACAAATATGCCTCGGATAAGGACTACCGCTTTTGTTGATGACCTCCGCAAAGGAAAAAGGACCACGATTTACGGATATGCACCTGCAATGTCCGATCCCTTTATAGGGAGGGTGCCTCTATCCAGCTGGTTGATGTCCTCGAAAAATACAGAGCTGACATCACGGCTCTCCAGGAAATGCGATGGACGGGACAGGGCTCCTCCAAAAGAGCATCCTGTGATATCTACTACATTTGCCATGCTGAAAGGCACGAATTAGGATGTGGATTTGTGGTCAGCAAGAGACTACGACATCTTGTCTCACATTTCACGCCTGTGAACGTGCGGCTGGCCGCATCAAGGCAAAATTTTTCAACATCAGCCTTATATGTGCCCACGCTCCGACAGATGAGAAGGACAATGTGACCAAGGAGAGCTTCTTTCAGCGCCTCGAAGAAGCTTGTGACCGCTGCCCCCGCCACGATATCAAAATCGTGCTTGGCGACTTTAATGCCAGGGTGGGCAAGGAAGGTACCTTTGGTCCAACTGTCGGAAAATTCAGCCTCCACCAGAACACCTCCGATAACGGAATGAGGATGATCGACTTCGCCAAAGCACGAAACATGGTAATTGGTGGTACCAGATTCCAGCATCTCGACATCCACAAAGCGACATGGCTGTCTCCAGATCAACGTACAAGAAACCAAATTGATCATGTGGTGATTGACGGAAGGCATGCTTCCAGTGTGATGGACGTGAAATCGATCCGTGGTGCCAACATCGACTCGGATCACTACCTTGTTGCAGCTAAGGTGCGCACACGCTTATGTGTCGCAAATAACAAGAGAAGTCCCACACAGAGAAAGCTCGACGTCAGTAAGCTGCGATCACCAGAGACAGCAGATGCATTTTCCACTCGACTATCGGATCTGCTTATGCAGAACACTCCCCCACTTGATGATACATGCGCACGGTGGACACATATATCCCACTCCATGACTACTGCTGCCGAGGAGGTAATCGGTTACTACCGGCCTCTGAGGAATGAGTGGTATGATCAGGAGTGTCGCGACGCTACCGCAGAGAAAGACGCCGCCTACAGAAAAACCCTGCGTGCAGGCGTAACGTGAGCTGTTAAGGAGCGGTATAGAGAGAAAAGGAGTGCAGAGAGACGTATTTTCAGGCGCAAGAAGAAGGAGTTGGAAAGACATGAGTGTGAGGAGATAGAGATGTGTACCGACAAGAATGAGACTCGAAAATTCTTCGAAAAGATCAAGCACCTGAGTGGAGGTTTAAATCCCGGAGCCTCTTCTTGTCGTGATGGAAATGGGAATCTGGTTACGGATGTCCAGAGTGTACTGAGCCTATGGAGGGAACACTTCTCCACGTTACTGAATGGCGATGCTACGAACAATTCCGCCAGTGGAGGAGATTGCCCGATAACCCCAATTACAGATGATGGTGTTGATGTTCCACCACCCGACTATGACGAGGTTGAAACGGCCATTTTAAGGCTGAAGAACAACAAAGCTGCAGGTGCTGATGGCCTGCCTGCCGAGTTGTTTAAGACCGGAGGCGATGAGCTGCTCACCCGCATGCACCAGCTCATAAGCAGAATATGGTCGGATGAAAGCATGCCTGATGATTGGAGGCTCAGTGTTCTCTGTCCTGTACATAAAAAAGGAGACCCCCCAATTTGCGCCAACTACCGTGGAATAAGTCTCCTGAGCATCGCGTACAAGGTTCTATCGAGCGTACTCTGTGAAAGATTGAAGCCTATGCTCAGCAACCTGATTGGACCTTATCAGTGTGGCTTCAGACCTGGTAAATCCACCATCGACCAGATTTTCACACTGCGCCAAATCCTGGAGAAGACCCAAGAAAAACAGATCGACACACACCACCTATTTGTTGATTATAAAGCCGCTTTCGACAGTCCGGTAAGGGATTACCTCTACGCAACAATGTCTGAGTTCGGTATTCCTGCAAAGCTCATTCGACTTTGTAGAATGACACTGCATAACTCCCGTTGTGCAGTGAAAATTGGGAAGGACCTCTTCGCACCGTTTAATACCGAACGGGGTTTCAGACAAGGTGATTCGTTATCGTGCGACTTCTTCAATCTTATCATGGAGAAAATAATACGAGCTGCTGATCTACGACATAATGGCACTATCTTCAACAAAAGTGTCATGCTGTTAGCGTATGCCGACGATATTGACATAATCGGCATGAACACGCGAGCAGTCAGTGCAGCATTCTCAGAGTTGGAAAGAGAGTCGCGTCGGATGGGTCTCACGGTGAACGAGGGCAAGACGAAGTATCTAGTGTCAACAAACAAAGAGTCCCGGCGTCTTGGACAGCACGTCACTGTTGACAACTACGCTTTTGAAGTAGTAAGGGACTTTGTCTATCTTGGAACCAGCATTAACAGCAGTAATGACGTCAGCTTGGAGATCATGCGTAGGATAACTCTTGCTAACAGGTGTTACTTTGGGCTGAGTAAGCAATTGAGAAGTCGAGCCCTCTCTCGAAGAACGAAAACTACACTCTACAAGTCTCTCATCATGCCTGTCCTAACATATGGCGCTGAAGCCTGGACAATTTCCACCTCGGATGAGCGAATACTTGGAGTTTTCGAGAGAAAAGTCCGACGCAGGATCTTTGGACCTATTTGCGTTGGTGGCGAGTACCGAATAAGGTACAACCATGAGCTGTACGAGCTGTATGCCGATATTGACATAGTAAAGCGCATCAAAATCCAGTGGCTGCGCTGGCTAGGTCATGTCGAGCGAATGGAAGAACACGCTCCAGCTAAGAAGGTGTTATATTCGGAACCCGCTGGAGGACGACGCAAAAGAGGAAGACCAAACCTCCGGTGGAAAGACCAAGTACTGGAGAACCTGACGGCGCTTGGAATTTCTAACTGGCGCCAGCTAGCGAAGAACAGAGATGGCTGGCGAAGCATGTTATTTTCGGCCTAAATCGATATTCGGTTGTTATGGCAACATAAGTAAGTAAGTAAGTATATATATATATATATATATATATATATATATATATATATATATATATATATATATGTATATATATATATATATATATATATATATATATATATATATATATATATATATATATATATATATATTAAGAACAAGCACCTTGCATTTGTCTTTACTGTATTTAAAATCATACCAGTTAATCTAACCTAGTTATTGTGTTTTTCCTCTTCTAACGTTAATGCATCATTTTTGAACAATTGTGCTTAGTACGGTGCAAGGTATGATTTACCCTCAACTGCTAGTTAAGAACAAATTCGATTTCATGAAAAATTTTTTTTATTTCTAATAATATTTTTGGTTATTGGAAGACATTTCAATTAAGTTTTTGTTACTAGAATATCTCCAATCAATGCGAAAAATGATAGGACGTATCAGGCGATTGCAACTCAATTAAATTGCTTCAAATCAATGGAATTACATGCAATTGAACACTAGAACAAGAATAAGACAGCAGAAATGTTCATAGGAAAAAGAGACAGCGGAAAACTAGTAAAATTACTGACCGATGATGATGTTTACGATGAAAATGTATGATTATGGAATACGTTAACGGTTGATTTCTTGGAAGAATACACGGGTGGCGCGATTCGAAGCTGAGCATAGAAACGACCGCCAACTTGAATCACTCCGAGCTCGTCAAGAAATGGTGACAGTGAAGCAATGCTACTCGAGGAGTGGACACACGATTTGCTCTGTAGGGAAACATATTCTGGCCAAAGTTGCGCTCTTTGAACTATGCGAATTAGCAGCTGAGTTCCGTGATGTAAGTCATGCAGACGTGAGCTGTGATGATCTGAGGCATTTTTAATGTTGAAAAATTTGCCGACGTAGCCAAAGTACTATGCATTGTTCCAAACGAATTAATGTACTTGAAAGAAAGCGAAATATCAATGCGGTTATTGGCTGCAAGCAAGACCCTTTGTCGAAGTTCTGGAAGCACTGTTAGAGGTGCGCAAATGCTTGGCCAACTGTTCTCAGCTTCTTGTAGAAATGATGGGCCGTGCATCCAAAGGGTCGATCGTAGTAGTTCTTGGGGGGTAGCTTCTTTGGATAAAATATCAGTCGGATTCATCGCTGTAGCAACATAGTGCCACTGCATGCCCTTTGTTAATTGATGTATGATAGAAATTCGATTAGCGACGAACACATTGAACTTTGACGGTTCTTCTCGCAGCCACGAGAGGACAGTAGAGGAATCTGACCAACAATGAAATGAACAGTTAAAAAGTTTCATTTTTGTAAACTCACTCAGGAGTTGTGCAAAAAGTGTTGCGGCCCAGAGTTTCAACTTGGGCACGGTGATGGTTTTTAGTAGGGCGACACGGGCTTTCAAACACAATAAGTGCACTTATACGTTGTCAACTTTGGTGGACTGCGTATAAATGAAAGATCCATAAGCTTCAAGAACTAACTACTGAGGCAGACTTTGAACCCACTCAAGCTTATCTCTCCACATGCGTTGCAAAATAACCTTCGCCCTGGTCAACGTGGGGCCCATTAAGCCGAGTGGATCGTAACAGCGAGCAAGAGTAGACAACGCAGAACGTTTGGAGTTTCTTCCGACCACTTGTTGTGGTGCAAATGAAAATAGCAAGTTGTTTTTAAGTGGATCCCAGGACAGTCCTAGTGCCTTGGTGATGTTGCTGCCATCGTCAAATTTGAGAAAACTTTCCTTGCTTACATCAGGAATATCACGAAGAATATCAGTGCTGTTGGAGCACCACTTGCGTAGCTTCAAGTTTCCTCGAGCAATGAGGCTGGTTTTCTGCAGTTTGATATTACGTACTTCTTTCAACAAATTGCCACCAAAAATCAGGTCATCGACAAAGAAGTCCCGAATTATCGTTTCTGAACCAATAAGAAAAGTATATAATACGTCAGCTGTGAGTTGGTGTATGGCTCGTATAGCCAGAAATGCTGCGAGCTTAGTTCCATAAGTCACTGTGTCTAAATTATAGATGCGAAAGTCTTCTTGAGGACATTCACGCCACAATATGCATTGAAGCATGTTATCCGGTAGGGTGACGCCAACACATCTATACATTTTACAAATGTCTCCAGTGCTATAGGAAATGTTGCGAAATCTAATAAAAATATTAAACAGTTTCAGTTGATTATTTGGGCCTGCCATGAGTAGATAATTTAGCGAGAAACCCGGGATAGTGTATACCGAGCCATCAAAAACTACTCTCAGCTTTGACGAAGTTGAGCTGGGAGCCAGAATCCGATGACGATGACGATGATGATGAAGCCGTTGAGTGGTCAAAATAGAAGAGCGTGTGGTGCTTCGACTGATAGATGGGGATTTGCAGTCTCGCATTTGATGGCCTGTCTTTAAGCAATTAAGACAAAGAGCGAGCTTCTTAACTTCCCTCAGGTGTAAGTTCGGAGACAAATTTCCGAAGCCTTGACAGCTACAAATTCCATGCTCAGTAGATCCACAAAATAAACAAACACCTGTTGAGCCTGTGGAAGCAACAAATGATTTCTTTTGATTTGTCCTTACAATCTTGCTAGTTTTTACCGCTTGATCATTCTGTGTCTACATTGCATGCTCAACGTTCTCGAGCGTTCCGAATCGCCTTTCCAAAAATGCAGCCAACTGATCCCAAGAAGGCAGCTCGCTAATCGACGAACTCTCCTTCCATTTAGCCTGTGTATCAATAAATCAATCAAAAGAGAGCTTGACGTTGGAACAAGGACATAATCCTTGTTCATCAAGTGGACCACGCGAAACTAGACCAAGGTCTGTTAGAGGATATGAGCCCTATAGCTGATACCTCGGGGGGCCAACCACAAGTGTTACGGGCACTGCGACCAAACGAGATCTTTTGTACCCAAGCCCGTTTACGACACTAGAATCTCCTCTACCTTTTTAATGAAGGATAGAATTGATCTTGTCGAAATTTTGATGATTGAAGCTGTTGGGAAACTCAGCTGAAAGTGATTGAGGCGTAGTCTTGCCAGGGCCGGACATTCGCAAAGAATGTGGATTGATGTTTCATCCTCCTTCAGACAGGATTTTAACCAGTTATGTCCTGAGAGATAGCCGGTTATTAGGCGTAGGTTTCTTCTACTAAGACTAATTCTCTCAAAAGCTGCATTAAAACTGATGAGAGCTTTCGTTTAGCGAAGACCCGTCGAATTTGTCCATTGTAGAAGGTATTTGTCATGGTAATGTTTTTCTATCATAACTTTGGCCGATCCACAGCTTATACCGCAGAAATGCTCTGGGCCCGTCAATGGAGAAGACGAGCCACCTCTCGCTAGTTCGTCCGCCACTTCATTACCCTCAATTCCTTTGTGCCCCAGTACCCAACATAATGTGACCTTGTTTCGCATAGAGAGTTTTTGTAGGATAAGGAAGCATTCGGTGACTAGTTTTGAGGAGAACTCCCAAGAGTAGAGAGATTTGATGGCAGCTTGGCTGTCTGAGCAAATAAGAATGCGCGCTCCTTTGAGCCCTTTGTCATGTATATGACGTGCACAAAGTTCTATGGCATGTATTTCTGTTTGGAAGACAGTTGGCCACGAGCCCATTGTGACAGATATGAGGTTATTACGACCGTATATTCTGCGCCTGTCCCTTCATCTGTCTTCGATCCGTCTGTGAACCAAACGTAATTATGTTTTGCGGATATTAAGCTGTCTGGGATGATTGTGAAGAAGCGCCTGCGATAGCGTAGTACTTGAGGCATGGAATCTGAGTTAGAACATATTTCTATATTTGGTATAATTTTGATGATTGTTTCGTGTCCAATTGAACTCGAAGTTGAACTCTGGAAATGTTCATGCGAATGGCACTGATTGCTGCTGATTTTTGAACATGAATGTTAAGCGGTAGGAGTCCTACCAGAGCCTCTAGTGCAGCCGTGGGACAAGATTTCACAGCCGCGGTTAGATATAGACACGCCAGTCTTTGAAGTTTATTGCATCCACGGATTGCTGATATTTTGGTAACTTTTGGCCACCACACCACTGCAGCGTAGGTTACAATTGGCCTAACCATGGTAGTGTACATCCAGAAAACTATTTTTGGTAATAAACCCCATGTTTTGTCAAAAATTCGTTTGCAAGTCCACAAAAATTTAGTCGCCTTGTTAAGCGTGTAGCTTAAGTGGGAATTCCAATTTAGTCTTCTGCCCAGGATGATGCCTAGATATTTGACTTCATTTGAGAACTCGAGAGTAGTGTTTTGGAGACGCACTACGCCGAAATCGGGTTTGTACTTTCTTGTGAAAGGAACAACAACCGCTTTTTGTGGGTTTAACGGAGGCCTTCTGTGGCGAACCATCGATCAGTAATTTGAAGAGCATACGTCATGTGATTTGATAACATGCTACCAATTTTCCTGTACCAAGGATAGCAAGGTCGTTTGCATAACCCATTACATCGAAACCGGTTGAAGAGAGTTTGACCAGGAGATCTTCTATTACGAGGACCATAGTAGCGGGGAAAGAACGCCCCCCTGGGACAGCCTTTACCAGCTCTTACGTTTACTTTGGTATTTCCTAAATTTACTGAAATATATCGGTTTTCCAGCATAGCTTTTACTTAAATCACTGAGTATTCATCTATACCTCTACGTGTCAAAGCTCTAGTGATAGACTCATACCCAGTATTGTCGAAAGCACCTTCTATGTCGAGAAAAGCACAAAGAGCTAGTTCTTTTGATTCGAAGGATTCTTCGATTTTGGATACGAGATAATGTAATGCAGATTCGGTTGATTTGGCTTTGGTGTAGGCGAATTGATTCTTGTGTAGGGGCATGGAAATGTCAAGCCTTCGCTTGATGTGAAGATCTATTAGTCGTTCCATTGTTTTCAGAATAAAAGAAGTTAAACTGATGGGACGGAACGATTTCGGGAGTTCTGTTGGTTTATTTCCTTGTTTGGGGATAAAAATCATATTTACTTTTCTCCACGCGCTCGGAATATACCAAAATTTGTAACTGGCTCGGAAGAGACTAATTAGCCGTTCCAGCGTTGCATCTCAGGCATTTTGAACAATAGCTGGGAAGATCCCTACACCCCCCGGGACCTTGTAAGGTAGGAAGGATGACACTGCCCATTTGACTTTGTCTATGTCGAATATATCACAGTTCCGAGTTCCGATGTACAACTGTAGGATAGGATAATGTATTTGTTTGTGCTACAGATCCTGGAAAATGTACCTGCAATAAATATTCCAGGGTTTCTTTGCGATTTTGTGTGGAAAATCTATCCGCTTTCTTTAGAAGACCGATGCTATTTAAGTGATCCTTGGACAATATTTTGTGAAGTCGTGCCGCGTGGGGAAGAGTGTGTATCTCTTCAGTGTCTTATTCAAGAGTCACGTTTGATTTTCTGATCAGAATATTATATTCACAAAGGGTAGACCTATACTCCGTCCAACGACCAGTTTTTTCCCCCTGTTGAATAGTATCCTAACCTTCTTTCATTTGTGTTTGAGTTGCTCCGTTCCACCATGGAACCATTCGTTTCAATACTGTAGGTCGAGCAGAGAAGATTTTGGTAATTTTCCGCTGCTACCTATAGTTCCAGTGGAGACTTTATGCAGAGAGCAAGGGTATGAACTTCAGAGTGAATGAAGGCTTTGAAGAGATTCCAATTTGTTTTTCTGGGTGGGCTTTGCAAATAAATTGGCTCTACCCGCCCTTTGGGATTGAAACGTATGTGTTGCAGATCAAATATGGATGCCTCATCTGACACCCGCCAGTCCTCTATATGGTCAGGCGGTATGCCACTTGCAAGAGTGGGATCCAGTACCTCACTCCAAGTGGTGGTGATAAAGGTGGGTTTACCTCCCCTACTTACTATGTCTACATTGTTAGTCATGAGAAAATCAAGAAGTGATTCACCTCTAGAGTTGTTGTCTGTACTACCCCACACAACGTGGTGCACATTTGCGTCGCACCCGATGACGAGTTTTTGTTTTTGACTCCGGCAATATTCAACCAATTGTTGAACCTCGGCCGACGGTGCATCCATATGTTCACCGGGAAAATATGCGGACGCCAGAACAATTTCCTGGGTCCTGTTCTCAACAGAGAGCTCTATATTAGCCGCTGTGAGGTCTCTGGAAATAAAGTTTGTTAGTGGAAGGTGATTGATTGGTTCGTCAATTAAGATAGCTGTGCGTGGCACAGCCACTGACCTATAATAGATCAACTTACCTCCGCTCGTTTTGAGTCCTCGGACTTGGCCACTGATGATCCAGGGTTCCTGAAAAAGCCCTAGATCGAGAGATCTTTCGGCAAAGAGCCTACAGGCGGTAGCCGACGCGCCTATGGCGTGGTGAAGATTTGCCTGGAGCACCCTAATGGCGCTCATAGATCCTTCTGTGATGAGCTTCGGACAAGATCTCGCTTCTTGTCCTTACCTTTTGCCGCCTTTGGCGAAATAGGCTTAGACCCTACAGGGGCTGAGGATTTTTTGACCTCAGGAAGTGTGATTGCCTATTGCCTAGCTAGACTTCCACCATGCCCAATGGTCTGAGTGTCACACAGCATGCTTCCGGAGGGGGGTGGGGATGCTTTGGCTTATTAGCCTAGCCTTTGCCATTTTCAACCAAGCCCAGTGGCTTGATTGGTATGTGGTTGATTTGGCGTTGTTTCGTGTGTTTGGCCTTTGCTCGCAATAAGCTTGGCCTTACCGACCGGGCTCGGGTCAGGAGTACTGGACGCGCCTGCAGACCTTGCCAGTAAAGAACTGGTTCCTTTACTGATGGACGGCTGATCGTCCAGCTCCCTCCGCAAACCCGAGTTCGGAACCACTTTGGAGGCAGAAGGATCCTTATGGACTGTGTTTTGTGACACAGTTCTATCTGCCACAGTAGGATCGGCTCTCTTTTCAGTACCACCGGTGGCACGGGTTGGTACCAGTTTAGTATGGCCGAAGCGGTAAGCTATTTTAAACTTTCGCTCGGAAAGTAGTCGCATTGTCTCGTCATTTATAACGATGGCCAATCGCAAGATATCGCCTTGGGGTAGCCGTTGTACCACTTTCCAATGCTCGGTGGACATTAGATTCTGCGCACTTATTGCCGCAAAAATCTTGGCGTCGTCGATGTTGAAGCTGTGGGGGAAAAAGCCTCGGACTACATGACTCGCGGGGAAGTATTTTTCCTCCACTACGGAGATATTAACCGAGCTTTTTTCGGCGAAATGGCAATCATGTTCCATTGCCCATGCTGCCGTGCCTGCATTTATGCAGACAAGAAGAAGCCAGCCGAAGCGAGGGATACACCCCTCGAATTCGTGGCCTACCCTATCTTTCGGCTGTTCGACGACGACATCGATAATAGCGTCCTGAATCCAAACAATTTCCTCGGGAGTCAGGAAACGCGAATCTACGGCAGAAACAACGCCGAGTTTTGTGCAGCCAACGACTTGGCTTGACTTGGCTGAAGGTTGGTTTGAATGGCCCCGAGCGAGCGCACGGCTTTTTCCGTTGCACTGCTGGCGGCTCATCTTCGGAACGGTTCCTCTTTATAGTAAGTTTTTCCGATGAAGAGGATTTGGAGTATTCTAGAGCCTGTGCTCTAGAGTAGCCATGTTTGGTGGCTTGCTTAAATCTTCTCCTCTCTTTACAGGAGAGTTTAACGAAGCCTGTTTCGCCTGAGAGCGCCATGGGTTCAACCTGGTCGCCCACGTCCGTCAAGCCAGACATTTGAGAGAGGACGTTTTCTGGGATAGCCTGAATGTCCAAAGTGGCTTCAGAGTTGGACGAACTTAAATCCTCCGGCAAATCTGTCACTATTACCTTTGCAGTCATTCCCGAAGAGCCAGTGTTTCCACCGTGTTCCGTTAAAGGTTTGGTGATGGGCAGTTCGGGGTTTCTCAGAACGGGCTCAGCAGCCGGGATCTGAGAAGTGGTAGCTGGCACCCCAATGAGTGCTAGACTGGATGCATTTATGTCAGCCGTGTAGGCGTGGTTTGTTTCGGATGGAACCGGTGTTCCATCGAATTCACATTTTTTATTTTTGTTATTATTTATTTCCATAAAATCTCACGAGTAGTCTGGAAGTAAAAGTCACCCTTGGTAGAGCCAGGTTGCCAAGGGAAACCTAGTTTAAAACAGAAGGGCGGCAGGTATTCTGAGTTCGCATATTAGGGACCGTGCACCCCCACGGCCATGCATCTATCGGCATATGCTGTTCCACCTTAGATTTGGGTTTCTGACTAGGGTAGCCGCGGGATTGTCACACCCGTCACCCTCTTATGGAGGATGCCCTGCGGGGATTTAGCCTGTGTAGTTTTGTCTAATTTTTGGATCACCAATTGTGCGATGTTACAGTTAGCAATTAGCCCATTGGATGCGAGCGACTGCAATGCACGAATGTGTGCTGTCACCTTGTGTGTCATCTGTCGCAGCTGTATAACGTTTGAATCTGCCTTGTCCAGCCCGAATATCTCCCTGACGTGTGCCTGAAATATTCCTGTAATTAGCATCGTTTATCTCCAGCGAGAGTACGGTGTCAAGAGCAGGGCCGCTCAAGCAGGAACGCAGATGCTGCAATTTGTCAATGTTGGTGAGATCGCTTGTTGATGATTGACGTGAACATTGAATAAAAATTTGTCCACTCAGTGTATGCACCACTGAATTTCTTCAACGTCAGCAGCGTCAAGCATGAGTTATTAGCATTCACAATGATTGATTGGGCCTCAGTGGAATAAATCTTGAACGTGGAGCAATGTTGCGAGCCACTACGTTTACCAATCTCGCGTTGCAAGATAGCTCTAAGGTTAGTTAAGGCATCATCGAATTTGCCAGGTAGCTCACTTGCGATATAATCAAAATCCAGTTCCTCCAAACTTGTGTGGGCGTCTGTGAAACTGGCTTTTAATTCACCTAACGATTCCAATATTGTGGCAAGTCTGCACTCGTCCATGCCATGCAACTCCTCGGAATTCATTCCGTTGGCTAAACGATCGAGTCTACTGATAATGGCCTTGGCTTTTAGCCTCAGAAATTTGGCATGACTCGAATCTTCTCCTGGCATAATTAAATCGTTAATATTAGCCAAATGTGTGACGAAGTTATATCAGTAAGGGGCTGGTAACTACGACGATAAAAAATTCGTATTGCAAATTGTTTGCAAATTTTGCTTCCGCAAAGAAAATTCCCGTGATGTGACGAAGAATGATGTTATCACGTCGGGATCACCAAATGTTGAGCTGTTAAGCTTTTTTACCAGCGATAGAAAATAATAAAGATTGTAGAAGTACAATCGAAATCGTACTTTATGGCTTGACTGTTTTTCGACTACTGACACATCAGAAATAACTTCAACGAAATATGACCATATTAACTATTTTATGCATTCAAAAAGTACTGCTAGTTACCCAAAAAATAGAATCACGTTTCTTTAATGCATAGGAACACACATACTGTATGTATATATGTAATATATGTATGTATATATGTATATATGTATGTATATATGTATTAATGCACTATGCATTAATGCATAATGCATTAACAAATTTTAATAATACATAGCTAATTTAGGTGTTCGATTTGAAATTGTTTACTAATGTATATGTACACATTTTGAATCACATCAGTATTACACACTATATAGCAATAGCTTCTTAACTAAGATTGTAGGAAAAGCGGCGGAAAAGAAACGTAAAAATTAATAAACATGAGAAAACTATAAGAATTCCAATATAAAACCCAAAATGTACATCGAAAGTGAAAAGGAAAAGAAATGTAAATAAATGAATAAATGATGGTAGAATATATGACTGAAAATACACAACAATTAAGAAAAAATTAGAATTTCATAAAACACAAAATAAATGTAAAACACAAAATGTAAAAAGAATGTGTAAAGAAAAAGAAATGTGAATATATAATAGTAGAAATTGTGCCTGAAAAGAAACATAAAAATTAAGAAAAGTGACAAAACTACAAAAACGCCAAAATATAATTCAAATGTGCAAAAAAACGTGAAAAGGAAAAGAATTGTAAATAGACGATTGAGGGAATTGTGCCGGAAAATAAAAAATGGAAAATTAAGAAAAATGAGAAAACTATAAAAAATTTCAAAATATAACCAAGATGTACAAAGAAGAATGATAAAGAAAAGTTGTATAACTAAACCAAGAGACGAAAAAAGATCAACAAAAAACGATACGAGTGAGTGCGGAGATTAGAGGCGAAAAACGTGAGACATTGGCATTAATATGTGATATTGCTGATTTGCTAGCAACTTTCTTTTTGGCAACACTGTTTTTGGCAGCTCAGCTGTTTTCGTCTAACATGTTACTGTCAAACATATTAAGTTTGGTCTATAATTTAACCATGAATCGACTTACAAATGAACAACACTTGCAGATTAGTGAATTTTATTATCAAAATTCATGTTTGGTTAAGAAGTGCACTTCTTCCATTTTATGGTCAGTTTTGGCGACCTTCTGAGGCGGTTATTCGGAATCTTTTGATTAAATTTCGCATCAAATTTACATTACTGGGCATTAAACCACCAACACTCATACGTAGAATGCGGACAGAGGAAAATATCGCAGCTGTATCCGCCAGTATTGCTGATGACCGCGATTTATCGATTCGGCGCTGTTCGCAGCAATTGGGCCTCTATTACTCCATAACGTGATAAGGAAGGATTTGGGTGTAAAACCTTTTAAAATGCAGCTGGTGCAAGAATTGAAGCTACAGGAACTACCGCAACGGCTACCTTTTGGTGAATGGGCGCTGGCAAAGTTGAATGAAGATCCACTTTTTTATCGGAAAATTGTGTTCAGCGACGAAACTCATTTCTGGTTGAATGGATATGTGAACAATCAGAATTGCCGTATTTGGTGTGAAGAGCAGCCAGTACCATTGCAAGAACTGCCAATACATCCCAAAAAATACACTGTTTGGTGTGGATTATGGGCCGGTGGCATCATTGGACCGTACTTTTTCAAAGACAACGAAGGCAGGAACGGCGAGCGCTACCGTGCGATGGTTAGAAACTTTTTTTTGCATTTGCAACATACTGAAATTTGTTATTTTCTTCACAGCGACGATTTTCTTAACATCATACTATGAATGTTCGATGGGATTTAGGTCAAGACGTGACGAACAGTCATAGAGTGCTGTTCCAAAAATTTTTTGTGAGCTTCGCTGTATGTTTCGGATCGTTATCCTGTTGAAATGACCAAATAACAGGTAAATTTGCATCCGCCCATGGTAGTAGCACATAACGCAATATGTCAACATATAAGGTGTATAGGACCGACTCCATACCAGAAGAAACATCCCATACATTAATGCTACCACCGCCATATTTCACAATGGTTGAAACATACTTAGGATTCAATTCCGCTCCTTTTGGCTAACATATTTTCTACGATCTGGACTAAGACGGTTGATCGTCTATTCATCACTCCAGACCAAATTTTTTCATTTATTAAGAGACCAACCAGCGTGGTTCTTAGCAATTTGTATGCGACAATTCTTTGTTGGATTGTAATGGCTGCTTTCGTCAAATACGCCCATGGAGGCCAGCCTCTGCCAATCGACGAGCAAACTACTGCCGCCATCTAAATGTCAGGTAGTTATGGGACCGCTCTTGTATCAACGTGCAATTTATCAATTATTTCACGCCGAATGTCGGCAGCACTCTTTCGAGGATCCAACTTCGACTTAAGTACAATTTGGCGGTCAGTAATTTTACTAGTTTTCCGCTGTCTCTTTTTCCTATGAACATTTCTGCTGTCTTATTCTTATTCTATATATATATATATATATATATATATATATATATATATATATATATATATATATATATATATATATATATTAAGAACAAGCACCTTGCATTTGTCTTTACTGTATTTAAAATCATACCAGTTAATCTAACCTAGTTATTGTGTTTTTCCTCTTCTAACGTTAATGCATCATTTTTGAACAATTGTGCTTAGTACGGTGCAAGGTATGATTTACCCTCAACTGCTAGTTAAGAACAAATTCGATTTCATGAAAAATTTTTTTTATTTCTAATAATATTTTTGGTTATTGGAAGACATTTCAATTAAGTTTTTGTTACTAGAATATCTCCAATCAATGCGAAAAATGATAGGACGTATCAGGCGATTGCAACTCAATTAAATTGCTTCAAATCAATGGAATTACATGCAATTGAACACTAGAACAAGAATAAGACAGCAGAAATGTTCATAGGAAAAAGAGACAGCGGAAAACTAGTAAAATTACTGACCGCCAAATTGTACTTAAGTCGAAGTTGGATCCTCGAAAGAGTGCTGCCGACATTCGGCGTGAAATAATTGATAAATTGCACGTTGATACAAGAGCGGTCCCATAACTACCTGACATTTAGATGGCGGCAGTAGTTTGCTCGTCGATTGGCAGAGGCTGGCCTCCATGGGCGTATTTGACGAAAGCAGCCATTACAATCCAACAAAGAATTGTCGCATACAAATTGCTAAGAACCACGCTGGTTGGTCTCTTAATAAATGAAAAAATTTGGTCTGGAGTGATGAATAGACGATCAACCGTCTTAGTCCAGATCGTAGAAAATATGTTAGCCAAAAGGAGCGGAATTGAATCCTAAGTATGTTTCAACCATTGTGAAATATGGCGGTGGTAGCATTAATGTATGGGATGTTTCTTCTGGTATGGAGTCGGTCCTATACACCTTATATGTTGACATATTGCGTTATGTGCTACTACCATGGGCGGATGCAAATTTACCTGTTATTTGGTCATTTCAACAGGATAACGATCCGAAACATACAGCGAAGCTCACAAAAAATTTTTGGAACAGCACTCTATGACTGTTCGTCACGTCTTGACCTAAATCCCATCGAACATTCATAGTATGATGTTAAGAAAATCGTCGCTGTGAAGAAAATAACAAATTTCAGTATGTTGCAAATGCAAAAAAAAGTTTCTAACCATCGCACGGTAGCGCTCGCCGTTCCTGCCTTCGTTGTCTTTGAAAAAGTACGGTCCAATGATGCCACCGGCCCATAATCCACACCAAACAGTGTATTTTTTGGGATGTATTGGCAGTTCTTGCAATGGTACTGGCTGCTCTTCACACCAAATACGGCAATTCTGATTGTTCACATATCCATTCAACCAGAAATGAGTTTCGTCGCTGAACACAATTTTCCGATAAAAAAGTGGATCTTCATTCAACTTTGCCAGCGCCCATTCACCAAAAGGTAGCCGTTGCGGTAGTTCCTGTAGCTTCAATTCTTGCACCAGCTGCATTTTAAAAGGTTTTACACCCAAATCCTTCCTTATCACGTTATGGAGTAATAGAGGCCCAATTGCTGCGAGCAGCGCCGAATCGATAAATCGCGGTCATCAGCAATACTGGCGGATACAGCTGCGATATTTTCCTCTGTCCGCATTCTACGTATGAGTGTTGGTGGTTTAATGCCCAGTAATGTAAATTTGATGCGAAATTTAATCAAAAGATTCCGAATAACCGCCTCAGAAGGTCGCCAAAACTGACCATAAAATGGAAGAAGTGCACTTCTTAACCAAACATGAATTTTGATAATAAAATTCACTAATCTGCAAGTGTTGTTCATTTGTAAGTCGATTCATGGTTAAATTATAGACCAAACTTAATATGTTTGACAGTAACATGTTAGACGAAAACAGCTGAGCTGCCAAAAACAGTGTTGCCAAAAAGAAAGTTGCAAATCAGCAATATCACATATTAATGCCAATGTCTCACGTTTTTCGCCTCTAATCCCCGCACTCACTCGTATCGTTTTTTGTTGATCTTTTTTCGTCTCTTGGTTTAGTTATACAACTTTTCTTTATCATTCTTCTTTGTACATCTTGGTTATATTTTGAAATTTTTTATAGTTTTCTCATTTTTCTTAATTTTCCATTTTTTATTTTCCGGCACAATTCCCTCAATCGTCTATTTACAATTCTTTTCCTTTTCACGTTTTTTTGCACATTTGAATTATATTTTGGCGTTTTTGTAGTTTTGTCACTTTTCTTAATTTTTATGTTTCTTTTCAGGCACAATTTCTACTATTATATATTCACATTTCTTTTTCTTTACACATTCTTTTTACATTTTGTGTTTTACATTTATTTTGTGTTTTATGAAATTCTAATTTTTTCTTAATTGTTGTGTATTTTCAGTCATATATTCTACCATCATTTATTCATTTATTTACATTTCTTTTCCTTTTCACTTTCGATGTACATTTTGGGTTTTATATTGGAATTCTTATAGTTTTCTCATGTTTATTAATTTTTACGTTTCTTTTCCGCCGCTTTTCCTACAATCTTAGTTAAGAAGCTATTGCTATATAGTGTGTAATACTGATGTGATTCAAAATGTGTACATATACATTAGTAAACAATTTCAAATCGAACACCTAAATTAGCTATGTATTATTAAAATTTGTTAATGCATTATGCATTAATGCATAGTGCATTAATACATATATACATACATATATACATATATACATACATATATTACATATATACATACAGTATGTGTGTTCCTATGCATTAAAGAAACGTGATTCTATTTTTTGGGTAACTAGCAGTACTTTTTGAATGCATAAAATAGTTAATATGGTCATATTTCGTTGAAGTTATTTCTGATGTGTCAGTAGTCGAAAAACAGTCAAGCCATAAAGTACGATTTCGATTGTACTTCTACAATCTTTATTATTTTCTATCGCTGGTAAAAAAGCTTAACAGCTCAACATTTGGTGATCCCGACGTGATAACATCATTCTTCGTCACATCACGGGAATTTTCTTTGCGGAAGCAAGATTTGCAAACAATTTGCAATACGAATTTTTTATCGTCGTAGTTACCAGCCCCTTACTGATATAACTTCGTCACACATTTGGCTAATATTAACGATTTAATTATGCCAGGAGAAGATTCGAGTCATGCCAAATTTCTGAGGCTAAAAGCCAAGGCCATTATCAGTAGACTCGATCGTTTAGCCAACGGAATGAATTCCGAGGAGTTGCATGGCATGGACGAGTGCAGACTTGCCACAATATTGGAATCGTTAGGTGAATTAAAAGCCAGTTTCACAGACGCCCACACAAGTTTGGAGGAACTGGATTTTGATTATATCGCAAGTGAGCTACCTGGCAAATTCGATGATGCCTTAACTAACCTTAGAGCTATCTTGCAACGCGAGATTGGTAAACGTAGTGGCTCGCAACATTGCTCCACGTTCAAGATTTATTCCACTGAGGCCCAATCAATCATTGTGAATGCTAATAACTCATGCTTGACGCTGCTGACGTTGAAGAAATTCAGTGGTGCATACACTGAGTGGACAAATTTTTATTCAATGTTCACGTCAATCATCAACAAGCGATCTCACCAACATTGACAAATTGCAGCATCTGCGTTCCTGCTTGAGCGGCCCTGCTCTTGACACCGTACTCTCGCTGGAGATAAACGATGCTAATTACAGGAATATTTCAGGCACACGTCAGGGAGATATTCGGGCTGGACAAGGCAGATTCAAACGTTATACAGCTGCGACAGATGACACACAAGGTGACAGCACACATTCGTGCATTGCAGTCGCTCGCATCCAATGGGCTAATTGCTAACTGTAACATCGCACAATTGGTGATCCAAAAATTAGACAAAACTACACAGGCTAAATCCCCGCAGGGCATCCTCCATAAGAGGGTGACGGGTGTGACAATCCCGCGGCTACCCTAGTCAGAAACCCAAATCTAAGGTGGAACAGCATATGCCGATAGATGCATGGCCGTGGGGGTGCACGGTCCCTAATATGCGAACTCAGAATACCTGCCGCCCTTCTGTTTTAAACTAGGTTTCCCTTGGCAACCTGGCTCTACCAAGGGTGACTTTTACTTCCAGACTACTCGTGAGATTTTATGGAAATAAATAATAACAAAAATAAAAAATGTGAATTCGATGGAACACCGGTTCCATCCGAAACAAACCACGCCTACACGGCTGACATAAATGCATCCAGTCTAGCACTCATTGGGGTGCCAGCTACCACTTCTCAGATCCCGGCTGCTGAGCCCGTTCTGAGAAACCCCGAACTGCCCATCACCAAACCTTTAACGGAACACGGTGGAAACACTGGCTCTTCGGGAATGACTGCAAAGGTAATAGTGACAGATTTGCCGGAGGATTTAAGTTCGTCCAACTCTGAAGCCACTTTGGACATTCAGGCTATCCCAGAAAACGTCCTCTCTCAAATGTCTGGCTTGACGGACGTGGGCGACCAGGTTGAACCCATGGCGCTCTCAGGCGAAACAGGCTTCGTTAAACTCTCCTGTAAAGAGAGGAGAAGATTTAAGCAAGCCACCAAACATGGCTACTCTAGAGCACAGGCTCTAGAATACTCCAAATCCTCTTCATCGGAAAAACTTACTATAAAGAGGAACCGTTCCGAAGATGAGCCGCCAGCAGTGCAACGGAAAAAGCCGTGCGCTCGCTCGGGGCCATTCAAACCAACCTTCAGCCAAGTCAAGCCAAGTCGTTGGCTGCACAAAACTCGGCGTTGTTTCTGCCGTAGATTCGCGTTTCCTGACTCCCGAGGAAATTGTTTGGATTCAGGACGCTATTATCGATGTCGTCGTCGAACAGCCGAAAGATAGGGTAGGCCACGAATTCGAGGGGTGTATCCCTCGCTTCGGCTGGCTTCTTCTTGTCTGCATAAATGCAGGCACGGCAGCATGGGCAATGGAACATGATTGCCATTTCGCCGAAAAAAGCTCGGTTAATATCTCCGTAGTGGAGGAAAAATACTTCCCCGCGAGTCATGTAGTCCGAGGCTTTTTCCCCCACAGCTTCAACATCGACGACGCCAAGATTTTTGCGGCAATAAGTGCGCAGAATCTAATGTCCACCGAGCATTGGAAAGTGGTACAACGGCTACCCCAAGGCGATATCTTGCGATTGGCCATCGTTATAAATGACGAGACAATGCGACTACTTTCCGAGCGAAAGTTTAAAATAGCTTACCGCTTCGGCCATACTAAACTGGTACCAACCCGTGCCACCGGTGGTACTGAAAAGAGAGCCGATCCTACTGTGGCAGATAGAACTGTGTCACAAAACACAGTCCATAAGGATCCTTCTGCCTCCAAAGTGGTTCCGAACTCGGGTTTGCGGAGGGAGCTGGACGATCAGCCGTCCACCAGTAAAGGAACCAGTTCTTTACTGGCAAGGTCTGCAGGCGCGTCCAGTACTCCTGACCCGAGCCCGGTCGGTAAGGCCAAGCTTATTGCGAGCAAAGGCCAAACACACGAAACAACGCCAAATCAACCACATACCAATCAAGCCACTGGGCTTGGTTGAAAATGGCAAAGGCTAGGCTAATAAGCCAAAGCATCCCCACCCCCCTCCGGAAGCATGCTGTGTGACACTCAGACCATTGGGCATGGTGGAAGTCTAGCTAGGCAATAGGCAATCACACTTCCTGAGGTCAAAAAATCCTCAGCCCCTGTAGGGTCTAAGCCTATTTCGCCAAAGGCGGCAAAAGGTAAGGACAAGAAGCGAGATCTTGTCCGAAGCTCATCACAGAAGGATCTATGAGCGCCATTAGGGTGCTCCAGGCAAATCTGCACCACGCCATAGGCGCGTCGGCTACCGCCTGTAGGCTCTTTGCCGAAAGATCTCTCGATCTAGGGCTTTTTCAGGAACCCTGGATCATCAGTGGCCAAGTCCGAGGACTCAAAACGAGCGGAGGTAAGTTGATCTATTATAGGTCAGTGGCTGTGCCACGCACAGCTATCTTAATTGACGAACCAATCAATCACCTTCCACTAACAAACTTTATTTCCAGAGACCTCACAGCGGCTAATATAGAGCTCTCTGTTGAGAACAGGACCCAGGAAATTGTTCTGGCGTCCGCATATTTTCCCGGTGAACATATGGATGCACCGTCGGCCGAGGTTCAACAATTGGTTGAATATTGCCGGAGTCAAAAACAAAAACTCGTCATCGGGTGCGACGCAAATGTGCACCACGTTGTGTGGGGTAGTACAGACAACAACTCTAGAGGTGAATCACTTCTTGATTTTCTCATGACTAACAATGTAGACATAGTAAGTAGGGGAGGTAAACCCACCTTTATCACCACCACTTGGAGTGAGGTACTGGATCCCACTCTTGCAAGTGGCATACCGCCTGACCATATAGAGGACTGGCGGGTGTCAGATGAGGCATCCATATTTGATCTGCAACACATACGTTTCAATCCCAAAGGGCGGGTAGAGCCAATTTATTTGCAAAGCCCACCCAGAAAAACAAATTGGAATCTCTTCAAAGCCTTCATTCACTCTGAAGTTCATACCCTTGCTCTCTGCATAAAGTCTCCACTGGAACTATAGGTAGCAGCGGAAAATTACCAAAATCTTCTCTGCTCGACCTACAGTATTGAAACGAATGGTTCCATGGTGGAACGGAGCAACTCAAACACAAATGAAAGAAGGTTAGGATACTATTCAACAGGGGGAAAAAACTGGTCGTTGGACGGAGTATAGGTCTACCCTTTGTGAATATAATATTCTGATCAGAAAATCAAACGTGACTCTTGAATAAGACACTGAAGAGATACACACTCTTCCCCACGCGGCACGACTTCACAAAATATTGTCCAAGGATCACTTAAATAGCATCGGTCTTCTAAAGAAAGCGGATAGATTTTCCACACAAAATCGCAAAGAAACCCTGGAATATTTATTGCAGGTACATTTTCCAGGATCTGTAGCACAAACAAATACATTATCCTATCCTACAGTTGTACATCGGAACTCGGAACTGTGATATATTCGACATAGACAAAGTCAAATGGGCAGTGTCATCCTTCCTACCTTACAAGGTCCCGGGGGGTGTAGGGATCTTCCCAGCTATTGTTCAAAATGCCTGAGATGCAACGCTGGAACGGCTAATTAGTCTCTTCCGAGCCAGTTACAAATTTTGGTATATTCCGAGCGCGTGGAGAAAAGTAAATATGATTTTTATCCCCAAACAAGGAAATAAACCAACAGAACTCCCGAAATCGTTCCGTCCCATCAGTTTAACTTCTTTTATTCTGAAAACAATGGAACGACTAATAGATCTTCACATCAAGCGAAGGCTTGACATTTCCATGCCCCTACACAAGAATCAATTCGCCTACACCAAAGCCAAATCAACCGAATCTGCATTACATTATCTCGTATCCAAAATCGAAGAATCCTTCGAATCAAAAGAACTAGCTCTTTGTGCTTTTCTCGACATAGAAGGTGCTTTCGACAATACTGGGTATGAGTCTATCACTAGAGCTTTGACACGTAGAGGTATAGATGAATACTCAGTGATTTAAGTAAAAGCTATGCTGGAAAACCGATATATTTCAGTAAATTTAGGAAATACCAAAGTAAACGTAAGAGCTGGTAAAGGCTGTCCCAGGGGGGCGTTCTTTCCCCGCTACTATGGTCCTCGTAATAGAAGATCTCCTGGTCAAACTCTCTTCAACCGGTTTCGATGTAATGGGTTATGCAAACGACCTTGCTATCCTTGGTACAGGAAAATTGGTAGCATGTTATCAAATCACATGACGTATGCTCTTCAAATTACTGATCGATGGTTCGCCACAGAAGGCCTCCGTTAAACCCACAAAAAGCGGTTGTTGTTCCTTTCACAAGAAAGTACAAACCCGATTTCGGCGTAGTGCGTCTCCAAAACACTACTCTCGAGTTCTCAAATGAAGTCAAATATCTAGGCATCATCCTGGGCAGAAGACTAAATTGGAATTCCCACTTAAGCTACACGCTTAACAAGGCGACTAAATTTTTGTGGACTTGCAAACGAATTTTTGACAAAACATGGGGTTTATTACCAAAAATAGTTTTCTGGATGTACACTACCATGGTTAGGCCAATTGTAACCTACGCTGCAGTGGTGTGGTGGCCAATAGTTACCAAAATATCAGCAATCCGTGGATGCAATAAACTTCAAAGACTGGCGTGTCTATATCTAACCGCGGCTGTGAAATCTTGTCCCACGGCTGCACTAGAGGCTCTGGTAGGACTCCTACCGCTTAACATTCATGTTCAAAAATCAGCAGCAATCAGTGCCATTCGCATGAACATTTCCAGAGTTCAACTTCGAGTTCAAGTGGACACGAAACAATCATCAAAATTATACCAAATATAGAAATATGTTCTAACTCAGATTCCATGCCTCAAGTACTACGCTTCTTCACAATCATCCCAGACAGCTTAATATCCGCAAAACATAATTACGTTTGGTTCACAGACGGATCGAAGACAGATGAAGGGACAGGCGCAGAATATACGGTCGTAATAACCTCATATCTGTCACAATGGGCTCGTGGCCAACTGTCTTCCAAACAGAAATACATGCCATAGAACTTTGTGCACGTCATATACATGACAAAGGGCTCAAAGGAGCGCGCATTCTTATTTGCTCAGACAGCCAAGCTGCCATCAAATCTCTCTACTCTTGGGAGTTCTCCTCAAAACTAGTCACCGAATGCTTCCTTATCCTACAAAAACTCTCTATGCGAAACAAGGTCACATTATGTTGGGTACTGGGGCACAAAGGAATTGAGGGTAATGAAGTGGCGGACGAACTAGCGAGAGCTGGCTCGTCTTCTCCATTGACGGGCCCAGAGCATTTCTGCGGTATAAGCTGTGGATCGGCTAAAGTTATGATAGAAAATCATTACCATGACAAATACCTTCTACAATGGACAAATTCGACGGGTCTTCGCTAAACGAAAGCTCTCATCAGTTTTAATGCAGCTTTTGAGAGAATTAGTCTTAGTAGAAGAAACCTACGCCTAATAACCGGCTATCTCTCAGGACATAACTGGTTAAAATCCTGTCTGAAGGAGGATGAAACATCAATCCACATTCTTTGCGAATGTCCGGCCCTGGCAAGACTACGCCTCAATCACTTTCAGCTGAGTTTCCCAACAGCTTCAATCATCAAAATTTCGACAAGATCAATTCTATCCTTCATTAAAAAGGTAGAGGAGATTCTAGTGTCGTAAACGGGCTTGGGTACAAAAGATCTCGTTTGGTCGCAGTGCCCGTAACACTTGTGGTTGGCCCCCCGAGGTATCAGCTATAGGGCTCATATCCTCTAACAGACCTTGGTCTAGTTTCGCGTGGTCCACTTGATGAACAAGGATTATGTCCTTGTTCCAACGTCAAGCTCTCTTTTGATTGATTTATTGATACACAGGCTAAATGGAAGGAGAGTTCGTCGATTAGCGAGCTGCCTTCTTGGGATCAGTTGGCTGCATTTTTGGAAAGGCGATTCGGAACGCTCGAGAACGTTGAGCATGCAATGTAGACACAGAATGATCAAGCGGTAAAAACTAGCAAGATTGTAAGGACAAATCAAAAGAAATCATTTGTTGCTTCCACAGGCTCAACAGGTGTTTGTTTATTTTGTGGATCTACTGAGCATGGAATTTGTAGCTGTCAAGGCTTCGGAAATTTGTCTCCGAACTTACACCTGAGGGAAGTTAAGAAGCTCGCTCTTTGTCTTAATTGCTTAAAGACAGGCCATCAAATGCGAGACTGCAAATCCCCATCTATCAGTCGAAGCACCACACGCTCTTCTATTTTGACCGCTCAACGGCTTCATCATCATCATCGTCATCGTCATCGGATTCTGGCTCCCAGCTCAACTTCGTCAAAGCTGAGAGTAGTTTTTGATGGCTCGGTATACACTATCCCGGGTTTCTCGCTAAATTATCTACTCATGGCAGGCCCAAATAATCAACTGAAACTGTTTAATATTTTTATTAGATTTCGCAACATTTCCTATAGCACTGGAGACATTTGTAAAATGTATAGATGTGTTGGCGTCACCCTACCGGATAACATGCTTCAATGCATATTGTGGCGTGAATGTCCTCAAGAAGACTTTCGCATCTATAATTTAGACACAGTGACTTATGGAACTAAGCTCGCAGCATTTCTGGCTATACGAGCCATACACCAACTCACAGCTGACGTATTATATACTTTTCTTATTGGTTCAGAAACGATAATTCGGGACTTCTTTGTCGATGACCTGATTTTTGGTGGCAATTTGTTGAAAGAAGTACGTAATATCAAACTGCAGAAAACCAGCCTCATTGCTCGAGGAAACTTGAAGCTACGCAAGTGGTGCTCCAACAGCACTGATATTCTTCGTGATATTCCTGATGTAAGCAAGGAAAGTTTTCTCAAATTTGACGATGGCAGCAACATCACCAAGGCACTAGGACTGTCCTGGGATCCACTTAAAAACAACTTGCTATTTTCATTTGCACCACAACAAGTGGTCGGAAGAAACTCCAAACGTTCTGCGTTGTCTACTCTTGCTCGCTGTTACGATCCACTCGGCTTAATGGGCCCCACGTTGACCAGGGCGAAGGTTATTTTGCAACGCATGTGGAGAGATAAGCTTGAGTGGGTTCAAAGTCTGCCTCAGTAGTTAGTTCTTGAAGCTTATGGATCTTTCATTTATACGCAGTCCACCAAAGTTGACAACGTATAAGTGCACTTATTGTGTTTGAAAGCCCGTGTCGCCCTACTAAAAACCATCACCGTGCCCAAGTTGAAACTCTGGGCCGCAACACTTTTTGCACAACTCCTGAGTGAGTTTACAAAAATGAAACTTTTTAACTGTTCATTTCATTGTTGGTCAGATTCCTCTACTGTCCTCTCGTGGCTGCGAGAAGAACCGTCAAAGTTCAATGTGTTCGTCGCTAATCGAATTTCTATCATACATCAATTAACAAAGGGCATGCAGTGGCACTATGTTGCTACAGCGATGAATCCGACTGATATTTTATCCAAAGAAGCTACCCCCCAAGAACTACTACGATCGACCCTTTGGATGCACGGCCCATCATTTCTACAAGAAGCTGAGAACAGTTGGCCAAGCATTTGCGCACCTCTAACAGTGCTTCCAGAACTTCGACAAAGGGTCTTGCTTGCAGCCAATAACCGCATTGATATTTCGCTTTCTTTCAAGTACATTAATTCGTTTGGAACAATGCATAGTACTTTGGCTACGTCGGCAAATTTTTCAACATTAAAAATGCCTCAGATCATCACAGCTCACGTCTGCATGACTTACATCACGGAACTCAGCTGCTAATTCGCATAGTTCAAAGAGCGCAACTTTGGCCAGAATATGTTTCCCTACAGAGCAAATCGTGTGTCCACTCCTCGAGTAGCATTGCTTCACTGTCACCATTTCTTGACGAGCTCGGAGTGATTCAAGTTGGCGGTCGTTTCTATGCTCAGCTTCGAATCGCGCCACCCGTGTATTCTTCCAAGAAATCAACCGTTAACGTATTCCATAATCATACATTTTCATCGTAAACATCATCATGCTGATCCTCAATCTCTACTTGCCTTTATTCGTATGCAAGTTTGGCCTATAGGCGGCCGAAAAACAATCGGGCGAACGCTTCGCAAGTGCATCATATGCTACAGATAAAAACCGCGACTAGTCGAGCACATAATGGCCGACTTGTCTAAAGAACGCATTCAAGCTTTCATAGTCAGCGGTGTGGACTACTGTGGCCCATTCTATTACAAGTCTGAAGTACGCAACAAATCGCCCCAAAAATGCTATTGATGGAATTGGTAAGAGACCTCTCAACAGGTGCATTTATTGATGCACTAAAACGATTTATCGCTACGCGTGGCATTCCAAGGTGCATCTGGTCGGACAATGCAACAAATTTTGTAGGCACCAATAATGAGTTCAAGGGCCTTCAAAACTTAGTCCTCAGCGAGAAAAACCACAAGGAACAATATCGCTTTTGCCTTATTAATGGCTTCGATTGGAGGTTTATTCCACCCCGGTTTGTGGGAAGCAGCCGTAAAAACAGCAAAACAAAATTTTTACCGTTCCGCTGGCTCATCATTGCTTGGCTTCGATGAATTGCGTACATTGGTATATCAAATCTCTGCTGTAATTAACTCCTGTCCTCTTGCACCCCTTTAAGAAGATCCAGAGGATTTAGGTGTGCTAACTCCAGAACATTTTTTGATTGATGGTCCGCTGACAGCTCTTTCTGAACTAAATGTCACTGCTTTAAACTACAATCGACTTGACCGATGGCAGCGTGCAACGTACATACAACAGATATTTTGGAAGCGCTGGACTCAAGACTATCTGACTCTTCTCCAGCAACGCGCGAAGTGGTGTACACCTCAGGTAATCATTCAAGTCAATGATGTCGTGTGCAGAAAAGAAGAAAATTCACCGCCTCTAAAGTGGCCTCTAGCACGGGTAATCGAAGTAATTCCTGGAGCAAACGGTGCCGTACGAGTAGCAGAGTGGAGCACATCAAGTGGAATAACGCGTCGAGCAGTGAACAAGCTGTGCGTTTTTCCCGTCAATGATTCTATTGAAAGCCCTGATCTTTCAACGGCGGGGAGGATGTTCGGCGTAGCAGCCGATAACTAAATCATAATCATTTAGTGTAATTACTCCACTCTACAAAATGATTTTCTGCCACCCTAACTTAGCCATGTATTATTAAAATTTGTTAATTTCATATTCCTCTTTATTCTATGTACTAGGTATATACATGTACATATGCACTGTTATATATTTTTGATGCTCGATTACATATGTACATACAGTATGTATGTTCCTATGCATTAAAGAAACGGGATTCTATTTTTTGGGTAACAGGTAGTACTTTTTGAATGCATAAAATAGTTAATATGTTGAAGTTATTTCTGATGTTAGTCAGTAGTCGAAAAACAGTCAAGCAATAAATTACGATTTCGTTCCTAATGACGATTGGTTTAGGTTTCTGTTCATTCACTTTTCTATATAGGGTACCAGGGATAACTAATTGGGCTTGGTTATCTCTTCTAACAAACTCCCCATTTTACCATCTCTATAGTACAGGGTATTAGAATACATATTTATACATATAAACGTAGATAGGATAGGTGAAATCGTAGGATATATTGCATTTGTAATAAAAGAAGTGGGTAAGGTACACCAAACGAGCCGAACACTCTCAGTGTCGGTGAATTTACTTATTCATGGGATAAGTAGTGCGGAATTCGGTTCTTCTCCCACAACAAGAGTTTGTCTGCGCCCCTCTTGTTTCGACCCCGACAGACTGAGCGTTCACCCCAGCTGGAAACAAAAGTCACTCGTTACAAGATGACTGGAACAACTTTCTAGTCGATGGTAGAAAGATTAACTATATTATTATACCAAGTTCCCTCACCACGAACGAGATAACGTTGGAACGATTTACAATTATTCGGCTTAGTCAGCAATTAGTTTTCTGTGAAGATGCCAATATTTTCAAACGCAATAACTTAATATGGAAGAAAAACAAATTTTATGGATTGGATCCATTCATCGATAGTGATGGCATCGTTCGTATCGGCGGGAGGATTAGAGAGGCTGTCATGCCTTATTAGCATCTTCATCTTTCAATATTGCACAAATATCACCTTAGGAAATGTGTCATCATGCATAAAAAAAAAACAAAAAAAAACAAAAACTTACACTGCGGCTTACATCAAACGATTTATCTTGTAACGCTTTCATATCACATTATTGGCTGTTACAGAGCCGTGGGACGATATATTTATTTATAAAGCAATACCCTATCACCAACAAATGGGTTAAATCCCCGTCAACGTATCCAATCGAGCCGGCCTTTCGTTAATACGGGTGTCGATTATTGCGGTCCTATAACAATATGTTCATGGAAGGGTCGTGGCACAAAATTATATAAAGCCTACATTGCTCTGTTTACAATGCTCGCAGCAAAGGCGATTTATTTGGAACCAGTCACCGAGTTGATTACAGAAGTATGCTTTGCTGCGCTGTGAAGATTTGTAGCATGGCGTGGCATGTGTAGAAAATCTTTCAGCGGCAATGGTCTTAATTTCGTCGGCGCAAACCAATATCTAAGTAAAATAGCTAATATGCAGTCCAGTAAGGAGTTTCGTAATGGAATAATCAATGAAACTGCTGCAACAGATATCGATTGGCACTTTTCGCCACCTAATTCCCATCACTTTGGTGGTTTGTGGGAAGCTGGGGTAAAGACAATTAAATTCCATTTCCTAAGAGTCATGGGTACAACGTCGTTCACATTTGAAAAATTGGCAACGGTGTTGTGTCAAATTGAAGCGTGTACCAATTCACGCCCACTCTGTCTACGATTTGAAGGTGACTTGGATCCTATCACACCGGCTCACTTTCTCATAATGCGTTCATTGTTGTCGGTGCTACTGCCACAACTCTGAAGAGATGATATTATATTCAGAATGTTACTTAAAATTTCTGGAACAAATAGTCATCAGACTACATTAGTCAACTTTGCCGTCGTCCTAAATGGGAAAAACTCGCACACAATAAAAAGGTTGGAGATATCGTAGTGCTAAAAGATGAAGGGTTACCCCCGTGCAAGTGGCTCCTCGGTGCCATCTCGCACTTACATCTTGGAAGGGGCAATAGCGTTCGTGTGGTAGACGTGAAGACTATAAAGGGTGAATATCGACGATCTATTTGTAAACTGTGCCCGCTATTTATCGATGAGTAGTTGAAGAGCATGCCTTCAACGGCGGGAGTATGTTGGTGACTACTTAAAGGTGCAACTTTGCACGTAAATGATATGACATCTCACTGTCATTCGTTACTATTCATATCATTATTCGTACTCTCTCTCTCTCGAAATCACTTCCACCTTGTCGATTGATAGCAACACACGTAATGTACATTTCTTCGTAATTACAAGTCACATTAAAATTTATAATTGTATATTAACATACCTGGTCTGGTGGTGTTTTCGCAAGGTATCGTGTCTAACTGCATCAATCGGGTGGAGCTACCGCAATCCTTGTTGAACTCATCGGAAGTCAGCTTACTGAACGTCATGTAGTTTGTTCTGCGCGCTATGTGATGATACCTTTATTTGTTAATGAGGAATAGTCATATAGCTTGCTCTTCTTACTATGTGATGGCACTTCTTACTTTAGCAGAAAATCGAAAAGGGTACGCCACAATGTAAACTTCGACAACAAGTGCGCATTGTTTGTTTACTTATAAAACTTGTTATATATTGGAATTGTTAGTAATTGCGTATGAAGTATCGGAGATCTTGAGAAAAACGTCAAAGCGTAAGTTCTGGGCGCAAACGCAATATCAAAATCGCAACCATACAGGCTTATTCGTTTCCACCTTGGAGGAAATACTTCAATGAGTTCCGGAGCACTTTCAAATGGGTGTCCGGTTGACCTCTGCAGCTTTTGACATGGAGTTCCTTACGAAAAAATCAAACAGACCACCGATATCTGTACCTTGCAGATTTTTTTTAACACTTACGTGGATGAGAGTAACTTCAAATTTAGTTATATATACGTATGAATGTAAGTTTAATATATTATTTACATACAGTTATCTGGCATACGGAAATAGTGACCAAATACTTGCTACAGCATTTAAAATGGGACGTAACCACCATAATAATTGAGGTGTCTGAAACTTTTTGCCAGGAATTGGGGGGCATATGCTTGTCGGTTCCATAAAAGGATGAATGGCAACATATTGCTGCAGTTGGTATATGGAACTTCCCAAATTTTGCTGGTGCGGTGGACAGAAAGCACATATCAATATCATGTTCACCCAGTTCAGGGCCTTATACTATAATTATAAAGAAAATTCCTCCATTTACTCTTGGCTACTTGCAACGCCAACTACATCTTCACCTGTAGAGCAGTAATCTAGATTTGCCCTATGATGCTCTCATTACTGGGACCCGTAGTCACGTGGAGGACATTTGAATCATAGATAGCACTTTGTAGTACCAGTATAAATGCCGTAAATATAATTCTTTACTGATAATGCAATTTAGTTTGCATTACCAGTAAACTTTGTCTGATTACTGATAATAATTGCAGCAAAACATTTTTCTACTGATTACTGGTAAAAATTACAGTAAAAATATTTTTTACTTATTACTGGAAAAAGTTGCAGTAAAAATGTTTTTTTGCTAATAATCTTTAGGAAACACTTTTATACCTGGTCGAACGAGACGCAACAACAAGTTGTCTAAATAAACTTCAGGCTATTAAAAACGTTTTTCTAAAATATAATACCCCATTACCACCATCTGCACCTGCAGAACGGTTCTTTTCATTCGCTGAGATTGTAAATCGGTCCAGAAGGCAAATTTTCAAATGCTTGTTTTAAGAAAAGCTAATAGCGAATAATAAGTATAAAATATTATACATGTTTCAAATATATCCGCATTTTCTTTAATTATTTATTGAGTCTAGTGGTTGGGTATTGATTTTTAGCTACCAGTAACTATTGTCAGTAAACAGAAAACGTTTTACTGGTAATTGAAGCCAAATATTTTTACTGAAATTTTTGCAGCAAACTTTAAAAAAATATTTTTACTGCAAATTTTTTCAGTAATCAGTTAAAGTTTACTGGTAATGCAAATTAAATTTCATTATCAGTAAAATTTTACTGATTACTGCTATTTGTAACGGAATCATGGATGGGCAGTGGAATAAAAATTTGATCCAAATTCTAAACAGAAGTGTGTTTTATTTACGCGTACTTTCAGAACCACAAAATGGATAACCTGTATACCATATAAAGCGAACATGTGAGTTTGCTGTCGAAGTGATGTCCAAGATATTTAGGGTTTGTGCGAGTTTACCTAAATTCATGTCCAAATTGTGACTAATGTCAAATTATTGGAAACAAGTCGATAATGCAGTGAATAGGAAATTCAGGAAATTTTCAAGCAACCTTTTTATATCTACATTTAAGCTGTCAAATAATTAAAACTGTATTAGCGCAAAAGTGTGAAGTTCGTTTTGAATAAATAACAAAATGAATAATAAAATAATAAAGAAAATAGAAAAAGGAAAGTGCAAAGATAGCAGCAGATGTAAGTAAATATATTATAATTAATTTTGAAATGTAATATTTCATTGCGTATTATACCCGTACATCTTTCAATTATGGGAATAATGTTCTAATAACAAACAATCCTTTATTGCCTTTATTGATGCTCGAATTGAACTGGACTACTTGTTTACTTCAAAAGTTGTAAATGTAAGAGAAGCTTCAGAGTAAGTTCAATGCAAATTTTTTAACGCTATTATGTAATCGAATTTCGAAAATATAATGTTCAGGAAGACCGGGAAAAAATGGGAAATGAACGAAGGGTGGTCTATAAGGGGTGGAATAAAAATTAAGTTAGCTTGTAATAGTTCATATATTATTATTTTTTTTTATTAAGGAAAGCACCGAGAGCTTTCACAAAGATCTTTAAAGAAAAATTTAATATAATGCCGGAAAGCTCCGATGGTGATTAAAATTTAGAAATTGCAAAAAAGCTAAAATTACAAAAAATTTCAATACATCGCTTAGTTTTCAACCGTAAAATATTGCAGAAAATAGAACGCCAGCGGACTTTCAACATACCAAATGCTGTCTCGATTTTACTCTGGGCTTTGCTGTGCATTTCATTAGTTCACTCTCTTGTATTGCGTTATACAGCTACTGAACTGATTCGACATTTGTAGCCACTATCTCCGCCCAATTACACTACTACCGGTATATTTGCTAAACGTTTAAAAAATATAATCACAAGCAGAAAGCTGATACCCTTTCATAAATTTGGCTTCAGTGAAAAATATTCAACGGTTGACTAAATACATCGGTTAGTCCACACTATAGAAGAAGCCTTAGAAAACAACAAAGTCTGTCCGGCAATGTTTCTCGATATCACTCAAGCATTCGATAAAGTTTGGCACGAAGGTCTACTACATAAACTAAAAACACAATATAGTAACATTATGGAATCGTACATATCAAACAGATACTTTAGAGTAAAGCAGAGAGAGGCGTACTCAGAAATTAAAGGAAATAGCGGCAGGCATTCCGCAAGGCATTATACTAGGACCAGTCTATAATTTTTTGTATACAAAAATGTGTAAAGTAGTTGCGTTTGCTTAAGACATACAAGGCGCGACAATTATGTATTAAGTCGAGTCATATATCTTAGCAACCAAGCGCGCCATCTATGTGTGAGCACATTTCGTTTTGAAGCTTCAGCCTTCCTCTACTAACTGTCAAAATTTCATGGCATTTGGTTGACATTTAATGTTTATTGACATTCATTTTACAAAACAAGTGTTCGTTTGATGTTGAAATTTTAACATGAAATTTAACATGAAATTTAACACACAGCACTCATTGTTCGTCAATTTTTGGCTCAGAATCAGGTCTGTGTGTTGAATCACCCGCCGTATTTACCTGATTTGGCACCGTACGACTTCTTTTTGTTCCCGAAACTGAAATTGAAGTTGAAAGGATGCCTTTTTAATGACGAGGTCAATGGAGGCAATTCCGAAAAATGAGCTGGAACACGCATTTGAATCACTATTAAATCGATGTAACAAGTATATTGAAACGGAGGAGAATATTTCGAATGAATATATCGAAAAATTAGCATATATCGTGTTTTAATTGTGTTTTCTAGATACAGTCTTAATACATAATTGTCCCACCTTGTATGTATTTTAGCCGTTGGACCGAACGAATACAAATCCAATTTCAATCGACGGTATAGTCAGCTGGACTGAGAAGTGGAGAATAAAATTGAATAAGGCAAAGTCATGTGGATTTCACTAACAAAACAATTTCATATATATCCGGTAAAATAAACTCTGTGGCTGTGCTATACGCCAATAGCGCCAAATACCTTGGAATGAATCTGGTTGCAAGTCTCAAATGAAAAGAACACGTTAAAACAAAAGCTACATAACTTAACCTGAAGTCACAAAAACTTTATTGGCTAATTGGCAGAAACTCAAACTTGTCACCGCAAAACAAAATTCTCGTTTACAATCAAGTTCTAAGGCCGGCATGGACGTATGACATACAACTGTGGGGTTGTACTGCCAAAACAAATATTGACATCATACAACGATTTCAGAACAAGGTAATCAGAGCTATTGTAAACGCGCCCTGGTACGTACGCAACGAGGACTTGCATAGAGACCAAGATATAAAAATGGTTTCCGAAACAATTGGTCTGCTTGCGGCTAAACACTCGCAAAGGCTAAAAACACATATAAACATCAACGCAAATAGGTCCAAAGATCTTAGGACAGGCATGATGAGAGACTTGTAGAGTGTAGTTTTCGTTCTTCGAGAGTGAGATGCTGCAACCGTCTGAAACTATTACTGCCAATGTCATTACTTACAGACGACGAATAATACATTTGAAGCGAGCTATGAAGAAAAACGACCAGAGTGTGGGAATAGATACAACATGACAACGCCATACCACTCAATGCTCAACCAGTTAAAAATTACAAGGACAGAACTAGGAAGTATTACACCATTCGCCATATTTATAGCTTCTGGTAAAGCATACTTTATTTAGTATTACTACATAAAATGTGCTTCAAATAAATATGAATTATTAATTAAAAAAGAAAATTATAAGGTTACACACCCAATAAATATTTTACCTTAACTCTTGTGTATGTGAGTCATTTTGGCTATAATTTTTCCTTGCACTCTAAAAATATGGTAGCCTCCTTCTTTATCAAGAAGGTGTTGCAAACGCCTAAAGCGCAACCAATATTCAAGTAATGCTTGTTTCGTCCTTAAAGGATAGATTTTTAATTGGCTATTAACAAAATTGTTTTCAGCAATCCGGGAATTTGGATCGACTGATCCCAGGATTTTCAGGACCTAAAAAAGGCAGGGATCGCAGGATCTCGAAATCCCGAAATCCTAGTGAGCCCAGTGGACATCCGTAGTGAGCACGAATTATATTTTTTTATAATAACATACGAATCAATATAAGTGACGGAGTGGTACTAGAGTTGGCTTTTATATATTTTTTTTTAAAGTGTGATCTAGTACGTTTTCGTCTAATCTGACATTTCTATTGGAAAGTTTGACATTTTTTAGCATAAACATAATGTTTCGATGTACAATCGCTATTTGTGTTGTTTACAGTGACTTGAAAAATTTATGTCGGTCAAAAAATGGATTTAACTCGTGAACAATTTCGAGCTATGATTTTTTACGATTTTCGAAGTGAACTATGTCAACAACAGTGCTTCGATCGTCATCATGCGGCATTTGCCAGTGAAGCACCAACCCTACAGATAATTTATAACTTATTTTTACGAATTCAAGCGCGAACGCCATTCGATCCAAGAAAAAATTCGTGAAGGTCGTCCAAAATCGGTCATTGTACCAGAAACCATCGATGGTGTGCGTGAACTGATAATGAAATGATAGCGTGAGGCATCCGTGGGCATTAGTTCCAACGCCGTGCAATCGAAATTGCATGAACACTTAGCTGGATCACGCATAATTTACAATTGCTCATAAAAAGGCTCGTGTCAATTGGTGCAAAGATGTGATGAAATAATTCGATCGTGGTGCTCTGAAAGACGAAGATTGTGACAGGTGACGAATCATGGATATATACGTATGAGTCTGAAACAAAACAGCAATCGACCGTGTGGTTCTTCCAAACGCAACTAAAACATATTTTGAACGTGTCTCAGTCGGAGTGGCAAAAGTGCTACGAGAATTGGTTTGAGCGCATGCAAAGGTGTATAAACCTTCATGGAGCATACTTTGAAAAACAATAAAACTATTTTTGATGATAACCAAATGCATTTTCATACTTTTTAGAAAAATATAAAAGACAACAAAGACAAAGACAAAGTCGCAGTGTCAATAACATCATTTACTCATATACTATTATTAGAGTGAGTAATGATCATTCACGCAAATCGAGCAGTAAGTTGGCAATCCGTGTTGGTTGTGAGCAATAGATAAAATGAAGGGGATATTATTACTTTCTTTAATGTACTTTATCATGGCAGCTTGTGAAAGTATTTTATATTTTCTGTTGGAGGGTTATAATAAAATGATTTTTTTAATGATTGATTTGCCGTCCCACAAACCTATCGGTAGACATGCTACTATGCTAAGTTTTTAAGCGAATGATTTTTATTGTTGCTATTAACACGAGGACGCAGAGGACACTATTTATCATTTCCTCTGTTAGTGTCCTCCGCTGACTCGTCGCAGGCATTTTCTATTAGGGAGGACCTTCTACACAAAACTTCTGAACTTGCGCCCGTAGATGTTCATTATAAAATCCAGATGGCGCTGTACTAGAGATGGAACATAGGTTCCATCTCTAGTACATTATACCATCACCATTTGTGATGGTATAATGGTTCTGGTAATGGTTCTGTAAAATCATTTTTAAAACCTTGTAGTTGGTATATAGTAATGGCAAAATCCGATTATTTTGTTGTATTATATTGTATTATATCGTCAAATGATTTAAGAATTTACTATATGCATAGTAGTGCAAGTATTATGATAACACTAGGAAATATGACATATAGGGTGAAACAGTTGATATTTAAAGTGCTCTAAAGACGCGAATATTGTATGAATTTTTAAACTGACTGAAAAAATTAAGAATCCATTTAGTAATGGGTTTGTATAAAGATGCTTTGTGCTCTCATAGCGGTTTGAAATATCGGTTTTACATGCGATTTTATATATGGTGTTTTGGGTCAATGCACTCTATGCTTACATACTTTTAATATACAATCTACCTTGTTTATACGTTTGAAATATTTAAGTGCTCTGACTTAATATCCTTTGTACCCTGTCAGTTTAAAAAAGTATGTAAATGTAAACACTTTAGAGTTGTATTTAAACATCTAAATAAAGTAAGTAAGTTTTTAAAGAAAGTTACTAAATCGGTATGAATCATTGCGATTTTTTTTTTCTTTAGTTTTATTAGGGCATCCAATTGGCTTTAATAGAATATCACATTAAATTAATGGGATTGTATAGAATAAAGCAAATAAGAATAGGAGGATTTTTTTTTTTACAGCACAAGCTTCTTGCGCAAATCGTAAAAGATTGCTTAAAATTCAAAGTCGTTTTAGGTTTCCATTCATTCGTAGGTTGTTGTTGGTAACATGAGAGCGAGAGAACGGAAATAATCAGAAATTAAAAGCCGAAATCTAACTGGAGTTTCTGGAGTACTTTATTCGATGGCTTGCATTCCGTATAATGGATTGTAATGGGTTGCTGCTCGCTAAGTATGATAGCATGTAAATGTAGAGGGGCGTAGCCGATTTATTCCAAGCAAAATTTTGTTTAAATTAAAATTTATCAAAAGATAATTGTATGTACATAAAACAATGCTACATGGTATATGGTTTTTTTATTATCATTATTATTGATTATGATTGATTGATTGATTAGTTCATTTATTGAAAAACCTCCTGTCATCGGTAGCACCACCATCAGCAAACGCTGTATTTACAGCTTCACCTCCCACCGTTGTTCTTCGTGCTCTTGTTGATGCTTGCAGCTTTGGTATATAGAATGCAATTAAATCTTTCTTGTTGCCACCGCTAAGGAGCGCAGCTGGATTTAATGCGGCCGTATTTAATGTTGCTGGATTTAAGGCAGCATTTATGCTGTGTATTCGAGTATTATTATGTTACGATAAAATATTGTAAACGGTTAGTAAATCCAAATTCAAATGTCACAAATTATTATATTGCATTAAGTTTTAGTTACGTGCATATTATTTGGTTACGTTATATGTTATTTATATTAGTTTATTAACGATGTTCGTTAAAAAGAGAAAACGAAAGGAATAAGAAAAAGAACAAGTAGTATAAGAAGAATACGTATTTAATTATAGTGGATGCTCGTGCACAATTTTTATCACCCGTACAAGCATACATAGAAACATACAGGAAATAATAGCAGTATTAAGCCGAAATACAGTTTGAAGACAATTCAAGATGCAATTGAAGTTGAGTTGAGTTGAAGTCGATGAGTTGTTATTGGTGTTATTGTCGTCGTTATAGTAGGAGTCATTAGTTGATTGATAAGCATTGATAATGTTGTGAGTCAAAATAATGCTCATCTATTTATGCATTTTGACTCACTAAAAATGTTATAGTAATATTATTATTATCGTTATGTTATTTTATTAGGTGTATTTACTGTAACCATTAATTAATGATAATCAATACACTATGCATAATGTAATTATCATTGGCTAAACTGAGTTGTATTATATTTATAAAAATGCGTGGTCAGGGTCATCGTACTTCACTGTATGATTGTTGAACAATTTCACAATCATGAAAAACAAAGAAAGAAGAAGAAGAAAAGTAATGAATAAACAATAAATAAAATAATAAACAATAAAAAAGAACCAACGGGTCATCGTACCTCGCTATATGATGACCTACTAAAAAAAGGTTATAAATATGTCCTACTGAAGAAATTGCCATTTCTTCAGAAATTCTTTTATACTAAAATGGGTTTATATTGTAAATTATGAAATATATTTTAGGCTATATAAACTAACACAAGGCCTGAAATGATTGCAGTCAGAAAATTAGTGAATCGAGTGAATTAAGATAACTCGAAGAAAGAGTTAGTTATCAAGTGCATACTGTAAAGGATTTTATATCCTAAAAACAAAAAGTTGAATTGTAAAGAATCTAGTATTATGTGTATTTTCAAAAAACGCATTGTGAAAGAAAAACCTTTTAATCAATAAAACTATACCGTGGAAAGTAAAAACTTAATAACTGTGAAAAATAATTGTGTGAGGAAATAAAATTTACAGGAAGCAGCAAGAGAATAAAAAAGGGGAGCCCTGCTCAAGGCGTTCTCCTTGCTAGACGCGGTATTGCTCAATACTGGCGGTAGGAATACCTTCGAGAAGAATGGTCGTGGATCAATTATTGACATTACGTTCGCCAGACGCGCGCTCGTTCGATCGACAAGCTGGCAGGTGTGCGACTTTTATCACCTTGCTATTGTGATGAAAGTCGGCAATCATAAGCAGATTCGAGGGGGCCTACAAAAAACAAAAACCAGAGGGTGGAAGGTGGAAACGCTCGAAGAAGAAATTTTCAAACTCATACTAGACGTGACCCCAGACAGTTCAAACGACGTGGACCGACAGGCCGACATGCTGTCAAAGTACGTAAGTAAAGCTTGCGACGCTGCCATGTGCAGGAAAAGACAGAATATGTTTAGAAAGCCCACGTACTGGTGGAATCAGGAGATTAATACATTAAGAAGTGAATGTCATAGAGCAAGACGTCTCTCCCAAAGAAGCCAAGGTACAGTAAAAAGGCGATGAAAATCAGCAAGTCCTCATGCTTCAAAGAACTTTGTGAAAGGGTGGACGAGAACCCGTGGGGTGACGCGTATAAGATACCCTATCCTCTTAGGAAAGGTAGTAGAAACGCTTTTTCCGGCGAAAGACTTGCAACCGTGTATGGTGATACCCCCAATAGAAGAAGCAGTGACAATCGACGAGTCGGAGATTATATTAGCGGCGGAGAGATTCGGTAACGCAAAGGCGCCTGGACTTGATGGCATCCCGAATAAGGCGCTGAAGATCGCCATTAATCATAACACGAAGCCTTTTGCCGAGCTTTTTACGAGATGTTTGAACGAAGGTGTTTTCCAGAAAGTATGGAAAAAATAGCGCCTGATCCTCCTTCAGAAGCCTAATAAACCGGCGGGTGAGCCAAACGCATATCGTCCACTTTGCATGATGGATACGATGACCAAAATATTGGAGATGTAGATATGCACGCGTCTGGAACAACATCTAGAAAGGAAATCACCTGGTCTGTCCGAGAACCAATTTGGCTTCAGGAGACATCGGTCGGCCATAGACACAATTAGAAAACTGACGGATATTGCTGGAAAGGCCATAGAAGACACTAGATGGATTCATGGCGATTAAAAATATTGTGCAGTAGTTACACTAGACGAACAAGATGCCTTCAACTCGGCAAACTGGCCTTTTATTATGAGGGCATTGGAGGCAAAGGAAACGCCGGCGTACCTAATGCGTGTAATAAATAGTTATCTGTCTGACAGACTACTGTTGTATGACACGGACGAAGGGCCCAAAAGCTACGTGGTGACGGGTGGAGTACCGCAAGGCTCTGTACTTGGCCCACTACTGTGGAACGTGTTGTACGATGAGGTGTTAAACCTGCCATTGCCAAAAGAAGCCCAGATAATTGGCTACGCGCACGACATTGCCGTGACGATCGTAGCGAAGGAGCTCTCCCAAGTTCAGAGCATTTGCAGAGAGACAGCTTTGAAAATTAAGGATTGACTCACGAAGACAAAGCTCCAGCTTGCGGTACAGAAAACAGAGGCGGTACTTATCACGAGCAGGAAAAAACTAAAAACAGTCACCCTAAACATTGACGGCTACAACATTACAATGCAACCTTCGCTGAGGTATATAGGTGTAATGATTGATGCGAGGCTCAATTTCAAGGCGCATATCGAAAAAGCCTGCGGTAAGGCGGCAACAGTGACAGCTGCTCTGACGAGAATCATGGCCAACACTGCTGCCACCAGTGTTGGCCAGTATTGTTGGCTAAAGTTAGTCAATCAATACTGATGTAAGCGGCACCTATATGGGGCACAGCCTTGCGGCAAAAACATACTCGAAGAAGGCGAAGATAGTTTTCAGGTTAAGCGCTATTAGAGTTGCATGTGCATTTAGGACAGTGTCACAAGAAGGTGCCGGTATTATATCTGGCATTATGGCGCCGGACATAATGGCCTCGGAGTTAGGCAGAGTATACAACAGAACCAATAGGCGGTTAACGGCAACCGAACGGAAAGAGGAGAGACAGACGAGCCTAGACAAATGGCAAAGTCAATGGGACGTCGCAGGAAAAGGGAGGTGGACCCACAGGCTCATAAGGAACGTGCAAGCTTGGGTCGAAAGAGGACACGGAGAAACAGACTACTACCTTACGCAGTTTTTGACGGGCCATGGTTGTTTCAAAGAGTACCTCCACAGATTCGGTCATGATGACGCGAACGCTCAGCATATCTTTTTATTCTGCCTATGATTTGAGACGCAGAGAATGACCATAGAGAAGATAATAAATGAAAGGATGACACTTGATAACATTGTGAGCCATATGCTGCGATCGAGTTTGGTGTGGTGTGAACGCCATGTACGGGATGTTTGAAGAGGCATCTTAGCTCAGCTTAGTCCTGTGAAGTAGTGCAAACAAGCTATAGAGGTCGGAGTTAAGGGTTTAGTACGTAGGCGTACTGGTTCGCAAGTCCAGCATAGTAAGATAATACTGACTGGGCGTGGTCCCGAATGAGGTGTACCTTTAGCGGACAGTATGAATCGTACTTGCCGTCTATGGTTGACGGTATCTAAGAAAGATTTCCCCTTCGCATAAGACAAAACACCCACACACACATATATAAATATATATATATATATATATATATATATATATATAAATATATATATATATATATATATATATATATATATATATATATATATATATATATATATATATATATATATATATACTATATATACAGCTTATGACATTTCAAAAGTAATCTGTATCTATTTCAAGGCAAATGCAATTCTTTACCTGTTTTCCACTTTATCGATGTTTTTTACACTATTTTTTTTAAAAACTATAATGTTGGTATAAAAATGTAAAAAGTTTATTTATGAATAAAGTGTATGTTTGCTTGAAAAAATGCGTCAATAATTGACGAAGTTATTAAAATTTATTTCGAAAAATCACACTTTTCAGCAAAATGTTTGCTTGGCCTCTTCTCAGCAGTTCAGCATCGCCAGTTTCTCGTCTAAGTGAGCAGCAATACTCGGAGATCATCTTTATTTTATGTTTTTCTTCAAAACACTTCTCAATTGTTGCTTTTTTTTCCCAAAAAATACATAATTAGCATATCAAAAATTAAAGACCGAATGAAAGGCCATAAAATTAGCTTTCCACTGGTATATAACACGTATTTTTAGATAATTTTTCAATACTACTAATGATTTTAAAAATTTATATTTAACTAATTTTGTTCACTATGATCAAGCTTTAATACAACGAACTTAAATAAAATTGAATGAATGAAAATAAAAAATAACCCGACGACGGCTTCGTGACCAACAGTATTTTAGGATAAAAGTTTTCTTTGATAGCCGGCATTGGGCCGTGCTCAAAAACATAACCTTTATAGGCCCGACGACTGCTGCGCTTCAGCTTTGGAAATCTGATCATTATCAGAGTCAAACATTTCGTATATGTTTGTAAAATTTAAATCACTCATTTCTAATATATAATTGAATAAAACACTAACCGAATTATAAACTTTTATTTTCCACGAAATTTTGAAAATAACGGGACATTGAACAGTGTAACCAATCGAAAGTTTGAATTCGCAGCCAACTTTGTTTTCTCGACACATAAACAGCGTGTCATCTTTTTCTACACACTCACTTGATACCGAAGTAGAAATTGGAAAGGAAATTAAATGGCCTGTCGGGTCACTTCACCAAAGTATACACATTTATTATATACACAAACCTATACATGTATAAATGTATATACACATTTAGTTAGGCGAGTTCAATTTTGTAACAAGAGTTAAATAACGTTACTTCAAGCAAGTTTAATACTTTGTGCATACTAAATTAAGTAACTCTCTTTTATTAAATATAATATAAAATAAGTTAGTCGCGTGATGGCAACATAATATACAGCATCCTTCATTTGACAGTGAAATTCGAAGCATTTCTTTTTTTGGTTAGTGTGTTGGCCTTCTGATCTGTAGGTCGTGGGTTCAATCCACGGCCTAAGTATAACAAAAATTAATATCGAAAAGACTTTTCTTTCGAATGGTACCCTTCTATCGGAGAGTAATTGGCAATTTTTCCGGCAGTAACAATTTGCCAAAAATGCTTCTTAAAAAGAGCTCTGTGACAAAGCTAAGTTAGAGTGATGTCACATGGGTTTCATCGTTCGGAACCGGTTAATATAAGTAGGCCTCTTCTAATTCTGTCCAAATTTAACACGCACGATGATCATTTTATAAGTATACCTTACCTTTACTATTAAAAGGGGTTAAGTGCTACTACCTCCAAAGTTCTTTTAGTACCACTGAATTCTTTGGTGAGGCACAATGCCCAGAAAGCCGAGGTCAGGACCATCAGTGCGTGGTGAGAAACAACACCATGCAAGAAGTAACCCTGCTATGGCATTCGCAGTCTCATAGCTACGATTGCCGATACTGAACACTGCGGATCTAGACGTGAGTGTCGCTAAAGACTCCTCCGTAATCCATTTTGTTATGCGATTCCGTGCCTATTGGATGATAATTTTGCAGCCAGGCGGAATATTAGGCTGTATTAGAACAGAGACTGCTCTACACCATGTTAACTCTAGCAGTATTTATGGCCTTGCTGTGGTAGAGGGCGCTGCCACGGTCGACCTTCCCTTTCCCCATAACAATTTCGGCTACCTAACCCTTGTCCTTCGGGACTGGGGCGGCGGCCAGCCCCTAATTATGAACACAAATAAAAATAATAATCCGGCAACCACCAACTTGAATACCAACGGTGGGATCTCAACGAATACGTGGGGTCCATTCCGAGGACGTCGTTGGCCAAAGCCACTCCAAGGACATCACTCTCCCCAGCACCAGCAAAGAAAACTCCGGTAAACCCTGGCGCGCTATTTAAAACACCGGCTGCACAGCTGCGTGTAACAGAAAGCAGACCCCTCTACTAAAAATTAATAAGGCTACCGCCACCAACGAGCCCCCTTTCGGCAAGCAGCATCTAGCTGTTAGGCCACAAGGTCCCCACGGACCAGCCAGACCTTCAGAAAACCGAGTACTTCCCAAGAGGCTGAGCGTAGAGCAGTGGGTACTCACAGTATCGCACCTTCAAGACGGGAATATCGGATGAGGCACTTGCTTCCAGATTCGTTTTGACGCTGGGGCATTCCAATCTGCCCGATAAACAGAAGTGGAGCCTCGAGTGGACAAGGAATCTATTTGCAGTGGACTCAGCTAGAAGGTCGGATACACCAAAGCTACTGAGGTCTTCCGGGAAACCTGGAAAAAACCCTAAGAGGCCTAGATTGCATTACCCCGCCTTCTAAGAGAACCTTCAACCAGGTCTTAAAAGATTACCTGGTCGTTGCGATTATCGACCGGAGTGCAGAAGACGATTGGATCAGCCCCCTAGTTCTGAAGAGGCTCCAACCCGACCCCGTTCTCGGACTTGACCCTATGACCCCGTGAAAGCTTTCAAACTCTTTCAAAGAAGCAATGAGCATATTCCAACACATAATTGGAAAATAGCGAAAATGGAGGAACCAATGCGTGACTACAGGTAGATTTGCCTGGTCATCAGCAAAGAATTCTTCGAACCTCTAACTGGGACCGGAGGTGTGATAAATTACGGCTTTTCGACGATTACACTGAAAGTTTATAAGCAAGATGGTGAGCGTGATAAACAGGCATCTAATTCTGAGGTCCCTCCCGATATCGAGATGGACCAGAATTAAAAGGCCGCACCAGCTCGGAATTCAGCGATGTATCATCGAATTTCGCCTTCTTTCAGTTACAGCTGAAGGGGGACGACGTTGGCAACCTGCTAGATTCGGACGAGGATATAGGGGTGGAAGTCACTATGGTGGTAAACCCTACTGAAAGTAAGATTGAAGATGAGATTCGACCAAATCAACTTCTAACACTCTAGGTTGGCTTCTGCCAACTTACACCTCCACCTAAACGCATGCGGGGTAGATGTTGCCTGATCCAAAAGCCTTGGATCATTAACAATCAGGTATGTGATTTAAAAAACACTGACGACAAACTCTACTACGTACAGAACGAGAACAGACCTGCATTATAGTCAAGAGCAACTATAATGCTTTTCTGCTCTCTAATTTCAGTGACAGCGACGCAACAACAGTTAGCCTAGACCTTTGAAATGGCGATAGAGTCTAGCTAACATCGATGTACTTGGCTCATGGCCATCAATGCTCACCGCCTCCTGATGCTACCAGCAGCAGTGACAGAGGCAAGTAGAACAGATATTGGTCATATTGTTGAGGGTGATGCCAATGCACACCATATCGCTTGGGGAAACAAACGAAGGGGTGAGTCACTCTTTGATTTCATCCTAAGTACTAACCTCATTATAGGTAATATTGTCGGCATGCCAACATTTATTGCAAATAATCGTCAGGGGGTTCTAGATCTTACTCTAGCATCTAACTCTATTGCGGATATGACCACAGAATGGAGAGTTTCCAGCGAACACTCAATCTTTGATGTTGTGAGTCAAAATAATGCTCATCTAATTTATAGGTTTTGACGCACTACAAATGTTACATTAATGTTGCTATTATGTTATTCTATTACGTAATATTATTATGTTATATACTTTATGAATATCGCTGTAACCATTAATTAATGATCATCAGCATACTATGCATAACGTAATTATCATTAGCTAAAATAGGTTATAGTATATTTATACAAATGCGTGGTCAGCGTTATAGTACCTCACTGTATGATTATGAAATAATTCAACAACCATACACAGTGAAAAGAAAAAGAACCAAAAAGAAAAAAAGAATAAAAACAAAGTAAGCAACAACCATGAATACATAATATTTAACGCATGTACAACATTTACAACAACAAATGTTGAATACAAATAGTATTCATGACCTCCTGAAGAAATTGCAATATATCGACCTTGCATCGAATCGAAATTGCAACTTCTTCAGAAATTATATATATATATATATATTTATATATATATATATATATATATATATATATATATATATATATATATATATATATATATATATATATATATATATATATATATATATATATATATATATATATATTAGTAGACTTGTGAATTAGCAACGTCTATAAGGAGATGATTTTAATTTGGTATTGGCGAAAAAATTTGCCAATTTGGAAGAATTATATACAGTTCTAAGAAATACATACCTGAAAATAATCCAGCTAGAACCCATCACTCACCAAATCCAGTTTGCACGGCAATTACCACAGGAAAGCATAAGCGCGTTCGCCAGAAGATTAGACGAACTGAAAACCGCCGCAACTCAGTGTGTCAAAGGCAAGTTAGAGGAACTGACAGAGGAGGCTTTAAATACGAGTATCCTGCTCAAAAGAGGGCAACAGCACTATCACCTCAATGCGGGAACGAATGTAAGTCTCAATACACTATTGAATTTTTAAGAAGCTTGCAAACCCAAAGAGGTAACATAGAAGCATTCCACCACAACAGGAATGTAAGGCAGATCAGTACCCAAAAAATAAAGTAAATCCCCAAAACAGCCAAAGGAAAGTTCCTACCTGTTCCTTCTGCTACAAGAAGGGACACACTAGGGACGAATATTTTAAAAGGGAAAAAAGCCCTTCTGTATTAAATGTAAGCAATATGAGCATGAGTTTAATCTATCTTGTACGTCGTTCACTAACAACACAAAGCCGCAAGGGAATTATACTTCAGCAACAGGGCATAGTAAGGGAAGCCAGGAAAATGTAGGGCCTAATCGGAGTAAGTCCTCACTGACCATCAGCCCATACGAGGAATTGCCAATCTGAAAGACCAGACATCACGCTTGGCACGTTTCAAGCATAAACTATCTGAATTTGATTTTGAAATAATTTATAAACCAGGCAAGCGAAACTTGAACGCGGATGCGCTCAGCAGATTTCCACAACCGAATCAGAAGTCAAAAATGGTTGTGATCCGTTCTATGGCAAGACATAAAGTCGACGAACCGAAAGATGCTGATGAAAGCTGTTGTGACGAGTTAGAACCAGATGAATATGCAAAAAACCAGGAGAACAAGAGTGCGGAACTTCTCACTGATGAAAAGGATATATTGACGATACTTCGCAACTTCCATGATTCACCTTTAGGAGGGCATCAGGGTGCTCTGAAAACTTATTTTAGGATTAGAAGACAGTATAGGTGGAAAGGTATGCGAAGCCAAATTAAAGAATTCAATTAAAAATAAAGAGCTCGAGGATTACGAAAATGCCAATGATATTAACTGACACACCATCTAAACCATTTGAAAAAGTATATATGGACATGGTAGGTACTCTTCCAGAGACAAGTACATACTTACATTTCAAGATGGTTTTTCCAAATTTTTTATTTGTGTAGCTGTAAGCTAGCACAGTAGCAAAAGCGTTTTACAACGAAGTTATTGCGCGTTATAACATACCAAAAATTTTAGTGACTAATACGAATTTCACTTTGAAATTATTTTCCGATACATGCAAGATGATGGGTGTTAAAAAATTACATATAACACCGTACCATCCACAAGCAAATGGTTCTTTAGAAAGAAGCCACAGACCATTAGTAGAATATCTTAGGAGTATTGTTAAAGAAAATAGATCTATTTGGGACCAATGGTTAGCAACAGCTATGCATAACACCACACATACTTCGACAAACGTACACCATTTAGTGTTCTATACGGTTTCAATATAGATATGCCGACAAACCTAAAAACAAAAAGATCACCTCTATACAATGCAGATGATCAAAATAAGGTATTAAAATACCAACTACAAAGGTCACATGAGTTAGTCAGGGAAAATCAGGAAAAAGTAAAAAAAACAGCTAAGATCCAGTACTACAAAGGGATCCACCGTATAATTTTTAAAATAGGTGATAAAGTATTGTTGAGAAATCAGAATAGGAAAAATAAATTCAGTCCCATCTGGACTGGGCCATACGAAGTGATACATGTGGACAGTCCAGTAACGACAACTATCAAAATTGGACAAAATGATAAAAAGTACCATAACAACTTACTAAAACATTTTTATCAATAAGTAGTAGTAGTTTAACGAAATAACAGTGATTGTTAAAAAAAAAATTTTTTTTTTAGTTAGGATAAAAAATACACTTGAAATAATCATTGTAGTAAGATCTATTAGTTAACTTTCAGGACATATAATAGGGCAAGTTGCCATGGTCATGTATATAATCACATCTGTTGCAATACATAGCGTTGAATTGTAATTCGGTGTGTGGATACTCATGAGCACGGGCGAATTAATTAATCAAGCATTTTAAGCAATCAAATAGTTAAATTCGAGTTAATATAGAAATACATAAAAATAGAATACATAGGTTTAGGAAATCGATATGAAAAATACGTCAGTTATAGCAATGGAAGACATAAGTTATAGAATAAATGAAGAGAATTAACATAACGGTTACCATTTCGTCTTCCACGGTGTGATATGAAAATAAGCACAATCGAATAGTGCAGAAAAGTTGGTTATTGCAACAGAAGGATATTGCAACATTGTTGTTAAATTATACAATATGTAAAACAACGATGCAAGTTTTTAAATTAAAAAAAAAAAAAATTAATATAAAAAACTTGAATTATATACAATATACTTAAAAACCGTTTAAAGTAAAATTATAAAACTTTGTAAAAACATAAAACTACAAACTTTATAAAAAAAGTCTAATTTATAAGAATATACTACGACTATTATTATGAAAAATAAAAATAAAAGTTTTAGAGTTTGTAGAAAATAATTGAATAGGTATATTACTGGTAGTCTCGCAAGGAGAGGGGAACGTGACACAGTAGAAATACAACTTATCCAGCAAGGTTTAGACACACCGGAAAAGATTTAGACAGCGATGTTAACGGAGACCAAATAGGTAATCGAGTTGAGGTTACATATATGATACATAAGTTCCAATATCCTGAACCAAGTGGTACAGCGTTAAATGAAGTCAACAGAAAAACAGCATTCTCGTGAAATACTTGAACTGTTTGATATAACAACAGCAATGCACAGTGTGTACATACAAGACTAATGTGTTACGTTTTTATTCGGATAGTGAACGCCAATTGTTAACTCAGTTGTCGCGCATTTGACGCTGGGTTACAGGCTGTCACATCAGCGATATTTCTTAGTAGTGTTGTATACAAAAAAAAATCACACTGCAAGATGATGTTCATCTATTGAATGCGGTATGTTGAGAGAAAATTTAAATACCAGATAAAACACGTGCATTGAGCTTCTATTGTGTAAATAATGCTGAAGTATAAACTTTGCAAAGATAAAGCAGATTAAATCGTCAGTCACACTAGTATAAAAAGGAGACACGATATCACCTCAACATCGCTGATGCTACCAAGGAGTAATGTAATAACCATTCAAACATTGGACACCACGGTATATCACAGTGAGCAAGAAATCTACGTGTTATACAACAGTAGCACCGATGAAAGAAAAAATAAATTTAGTCCTACAACTCAGCCAATTGCAACAATGGTCAACGTCACATCTGAAAATGCAAAGATGAAAGAATGCAGTGCAGGGAGCAAAATTCCACATTCCAAATAAATCCTCTTCGACACGTTAAAGCAGTTTCAATACATCTAATCACAGTACAACAGAAGAAAGTGGCTCAACAGAAATAGGGAGCCAAGAAAATCAGCAACCGAAGAGGTAGATTGCCAGTAGAAATTAATAAGTTATAAAAAAAGGTATAAAATACTAAGATACACATATAAATACACAGTATATATGTTTTAAAACTAAAAATATGTTACCTAAATACTTGTAAATTCAATTTGTAAAAGAAAAAATTATTAATCTTCTAAATTGATAATTTTTTCTTCATAATGGGTGGAGGGATGTTGTGAGTCAAAATAATGCTCATATAATTTATGCATTTTGACTCAGGGATGCCTCCAGACAGGAGCAACTCGAAGTGCAGATGACAGCATACAACATCAACGTGCTAGGTATAAGTGAGATGAGGTGGAATGGCAGCGGCGAAAGTACAACAACGCATGGCAGTATTGTACTGTACAGTGGGAATGAAGTCAGAGGTGAGAGTGGAGTTGGCATAATTATATCCAAGGAGATGCGCAACACCTTGCATTCCTGGAAACCAATCTCCGACCGCATAATCCTGGCCCGATTCCACAGTAACGTTCATCGACACGTTACCATCGTACATTGTTATCCTCCAACGGAGGACGCGGATTGCATGGTAAAAGATGACTTCTATGCTCAACTAACGTCAACGCTCAGCTCCATCAACAGAGGGGATATAATCTTCCTCATTGGCGACTTCAACGCGAAAATCGGAAGTAATAACTCCGGTATAGAGTTGACAATGGGAGTCCATGGCTGTGGAACACGTAACAACAACGGCGAGAGGCTAATAGAAGTGTGTCAAACCTTCCAACTGGTTATTGGCGGTTCCATATTTCCTCACAAGGAAATTCATAAATACACATGGACCTCGCCGAATGGTAAAACTCGAAACCAGATAGACCACATCTGTGTCAGTCGGAAGTGTAGAGGTTCGCTACGTGATGTCAGAAATAGAAGGGGAGCCGATATTGTTAGTGATCACGAGATCATCACTGGTGACATAAAGATCAAGCTGAATTGCGGAAAGAAATTTGATGTACAATCCAGACATAAGCGCTATAACGTTCAATATCTGCGGAATATCGACACCAGAAACGAAATAGTCAGCAAACTACGTGAAAAGCTAATCAACAACAACGAAGGCACCAGCTGGGAAACTACTAGCACAACAATCAGGCACGTAGCAGACGAACAACTTGGCACAGTTAAACCCGCCCACCGAAGCCATGGATCTCTGACCTCACTTGGGGCATCATACAGCGCAGAAACGAACTAAAAAGGCAGCTTAACAACGACAACTCATTACGGCCATCCTACAGAGAAACAGCTAAGATGGTCAAGAAAGTGGCCAGAAGGGATAAGAGACGTTTCATGGAGAATATCGCTAGTGATGCCGAGGCCGCAGCAGGAGAAAATAATATGCGACAGCTGTTTCGCCTGATTGGCAGCCTAAACAACCGGCAAACCAACAGAAATCAGCCAATAAGAGATCAAAGTGGCACCTTACTAACGAGTAGCGATGAACAAATGCAGAGATGGAAAGATCACTTTGAAGCAATCAGCAACACCACTCTCACTGAGGATAGTAATAGCTGTCAACTCGACAACACCAGAGTCAACAGCAGAATAGCAACTTCATGCCCAAGCATAGCGGAAATAAGGGAAGTAATTAAGAAGCTAAAGCTTAACAAAGCAGCGGGCATCGACGGCATTCAGCCTGAATTGCCGACCCACAAACATCAGCTGAAATTCTGCTGCTGTTTTGGACAGCGAAAAGCTACCTCCCTCTTGGACGAAGGGCATCATCGTTAAACTTCCGAAAAAGAGTGACCTGCGCGACTGTGGCAACTGGAGAGGAATAACCTTGCTCAATTCCATCTACAAAATTCTGGCATCACTTATACAGAATAGACTCCAGTGCGTCGAGAATGCTTTAAGGGACGAACAGGCTGGATTTCACCCGAAACGTAGCTGCGTTGACCAGGCTAACACACTTCGTATCATCGTCGAGCAATCGATTGAATGGCGCTCCCCACTATACATGCTGTTCGTCGACTTCAAGAAGGCATTCGACACACTTAAGCGTGATTCCATCTGGATGGCTTTGAGTAGAAAAGGTGTCCCCCTGAAGCTGATTCGCCTCATAATGGCGCTTTACGAGAACTCTGAGTTGGCGGTTCTACACAATGGTAACATCAGTGACTCATTCACTACCAACGCTGGAGTGCGGCAGAGGTGCCCTCTCTCCCCGCTTCTCTTCGCCATTGTGCTGGATGACGTCATGAGCAGCCTCACTCAGCACAAGAGAACTGGCATTGTGTGGAATCTCGCGCGGCAGCTTGAGGACTTTGACTTTGCCGATGACATTTGTCTCCTCTCGCACAAATTCTCCGATATGCAAGCGAAGGCGAACAGTTTAGTCGCGCTGGCACTCACCGTCGGATTAGAGATAAATATTGCGAAGACCAAAGCTTTGAGAATCAATCATTCCAATAGAAGCCATATAATGATTGACGCCTGTGCGATTGAGTTCGTCGAAAGTTTCTGCTACCTCGGTAGCACGATAGCAACAGACGGGGGAACTGAGGAGGATGCTAACTGCAAGCTAAGCAAAGCAAAGACAGCATTTGGCCGGCTAAAATCAGTATGGGCAAATTCCCAAATATCCAGACGCACGAAATTACGAATATTCTCCGCATGTGTGAAATCGACACTACTGTACGGAAGTGAAACATGGCTGATCTCGAACTCCATCACGCAGAGACTGCAAGCTTTCGTCAACAAGTGTTTGAGGATCATTTGTAGAATTTTCTGGCCTAACACTATTTCAAACGAGGCACTATGGCGTCTGTCGAGCGAAGAGCCCATACTGATCCAGATTAAGCGTAGAAAGTGGCGTTGGATTGACCACACGCTAAGAAAGCAACCAGATAGCATCACGCGAATGTCGCTTGAGTGGAATCCGCAGGGGAGCAGAGGCCGCGGACGACCAAGAAACACCTGGAGACGATCAATACTGGGTGAGCTAGCTGCTGCCGGCATCACATGGGAAGGCGCTAGATCAACTGCCCAAAACCGTGTGCGATGGCGAAACCTTGTGGAGGCCCTATGCTCCAACTAGGAGTTTAAAGGAGAAAAAAAAACAAACAAAAAAATTCTATTATATGTATTTACTTTATGAATGCCGCTGTAACCATTAATTAATTATCATCAGCATACTACGCATAACGTGATTATCATTGGCTACAATGTGTTATAGTATATTTATATAGTACCTCAGTGTACGATTATGAAATAATTTAGCAACTGTACACAGTAAAAAGAAAAAGAATAAAAACAAAATAAGCAACAACCATGAATACATAATATTTAACGCATGTACAACATTTACAACAACAAATGTTGAATACAAATAGTAATCATGACCTAATGAAGAAATTGCAATATATCGACCTTGCATCGAATCGAAATTGCAGCTTCTTCAGAAATTCTTTTATCCAAGGACAGGGTTAAACTGTAAATTATGTCACAGACATTAGGCTATATAAAGCGGGCAGCTGAAATAGGCAGTCAGTGAGTTAGTTAATTTCGTGAAATAAGATAACTCCAAGAGCGAGTTTAGTGCGTGCTTACTACTAAGTGTACACTGTGTCCTAACATATGGCGCTGAAGCCTGGACAATTTCCACCTCGGATGAGCGAATGCTTGGGGTTTTCGAGAGAAAAGTCCTACGCAGGATCTTTGGACCTATTTGCGTTGGTGGCGAGTACCGAATAAGGTACAACCATGAGCTGTACGAGCTGTATGCCGATATTGACATAGTAAAGCGCATCAAAATCCAGTGGCTGCGCTGGCTAGGTCATGTCGAGCGAATGGAAGAACACGCTCCAGCTAAGAAGGTGTTATATTCGGAACCCGCGGGAGGTCGACGCAGAAGAGGACGACCAAACCTCAGGTGGAAAGACCAAGTACTGGAGAACCTGACGGCACTTGGAATTTCTAACTGGCGCCAGCTAGCGAAGAACAGAGATGGCTGGCGAAGCATGTTATTTTCGGCCTAAATCGATATTCGGTTGTTATGGCCAGATAAATGAAAATGAAAATTACGACTAAGTGTACACTGTGAAAGGAGTTTATGTCCTATAAAAACAAAAGTTATGTTGTAAAGGATTTAATATCCTGCAAAATCAAAAGTTATGTTGTAAAGGATTTAATATTCTACAAAAATAAAAGTTATATCGCAAAGGATTTAGCGTCCCGTGAACTTATGAATACATAAGTAAGGAAATAATAGATAAACAAATAAAAACTATATTGTAAAAGGCAAATAGATATATTGTCAAATAAAACCTATATAATCGAGTAAGAGCTACTTTGTGTGAAAGAAAAACTACTTTATAGAAATGAATAAAAACTATACTGTGAAAAGAAACGTTATAACTGTTGAAAAATAATTGTGTTGTGAAAGAGGATTTGCAGGAAACAGAAGCAGAATAAAAGAGGTAGGTCTTAGAAAATAAGTTATCTAAGGAGAGTTCACGGTGTCGAAAATAAGGCACGACACTGCGGTGGTGAGACCAATATTACTGCATGGGGTCGCCGTCTGGTGTTTAATGTGGCCACAAACAGGAATTTCGGGGAAAAGGTCCAAACAATGACATCCTTGTGCATTATAGGGGCACTCAGAATGACCTCCACCAAATCTCGGAATATTTTGTTACATTTTATTCCTTTAGATATCCTGCGGAAGCAATTCACAGCTGAATCAGCAATAAAACTCAGATCAATTTCAGAATGGTTCTACAACGGTACGGATTTCTGAACCAATATAGCTTTACTCCGCGAACAGTTGATTATTATACAAAGTTGACGTTCGACAACAAACTTGTTACACGCATCCTGGACAGATCTGATTCGGAGGATGAGAACACCTCTATCAATGGATCAATCCAATTCTACATCGAAGGCTCCAAACTTGACGGACGGGTGGGAGCAGGGGTATTCTTCGAAACTCCTAAAGTTCACATAGCCTTCAGACTGCGGACTGCAGTGTTTTTCAAGCAGAGGTGCTATCAATTCACGAAGTAATGAACTGACTTAAGTGTAACGTTATATCGCACGTGGATATAGGTGTTTTTACTGACAGGCAAGCAAAAATAAAATCCTTAGATTCAGTTTACCTGAATTCATTAGTATTCTATAACTGCAGAGCATCTCTTAACGAGATGTCCGAGCAGAGGACATATCAGGGAACGAAACTGCGGACGAGCTAGCAAAGAAGGGTACAACATTGCAAACTCTTTCTGAAAAGGAGAGTATTGCCATTCCAATGGCGACATGTAAACTTCTACTAGCCTCGAATGCATTACAGAAGGCGAACACCAGATGGGAGTTGGAACATTCGTGTGCAACTATTCTATCAACCTGACGGGCACTTAACATAAAAAGAAAAAGGACCCTCTAGCACTTAACACACGCGCGGTCAGTTTGCTGGTGGGAATTATCACGGAACATTGCTTCATAGATAGACATGGAAATAGACTAGGCATCTCTGCACCTGACTACAACCGGAGCTGCAGAAACGGGGAGAAACCAGAGTCCATAACTTACCTTCTGTGTGAGTGTACGGCACTAGCTCGCCGCAGAATAACTCATTTGGGCAGTCACTTTATGCATAATTTTGCTGAGCTGGCTTACTATTAACTGGGAAACATATTAAGCTTTGCCCGAAGCTCTGGCTGGTTCCTAAGGGAAACGGGATAACCCAACTGCGGCATCACAATGGGCCTCATTTTCCCTCAGTGTGTCCGCGCACGCGGATAGCCGTCTCAACCTATCTACCTACCTTACTATGAAAAGGGCGGTGGAGTATAGTTTTCACAGCAGCAGCAGCTGAAATACAAAATATATCACCACCCACAACCTCAATACACAACAACAACAGGATTGCACACAGAAATATACCCACACTCTCACACACACACCACGATCACCTGGAGGAAGTAACCATCGTTGGAACGAGTTCACCTGGCACCCCATCCCTCACATAATCATTTTTTGGTCCTTCGAGCCGGATCTGCTCGCAACGATTGGTGAGCAAATCTTGCCACCCCAGGTATGTGCATTCCATGCATTTTATGTACCCACATACATATATCTCTCCAAGCGTATGTGATTGCTTACATAATCCATACATACATAAATTGCATAAACCCGATACGTATATATGTATATTACTCTCCCGGTTATCATAAAATCACAAAATCATAAAATTTGGATCAAACCACTTGGGTTTCGTTTTATATTCACCCGCTCTTTCTTGAGAAATACGTATATGTACATGCATTTGAGTTCAAATATACCAATATATTTGTTGTTGCATTAAGTGATGCTCAGATCACCCTCTCATACCATCACGAATCTCTCTACGAGAGTTAAGATAATCACAGCAACTAAATAAGGAAAGGCGATCCCTTGTCTTTGCTTTTTTTCGTTTTGGCTTTGTATATAAAAATATGTGCATTCCCAATAATTACTAATTAAAAAGAATCTCTGGCTTCACAAACTAACAACAATATATCATATATTGTTTGGCACAACATCCATACATCTCAAATACAAATTGTTGCTTTTCCCCTCATAATAATAAGTTATATTTATATTGATGATAAAACACAATATTACGAATATTTGTTATCCCCCTTTCGGTATAATTTTGCTTGGCTTACATGCATGAACAACAACAGTGTTTTTTGTTCAAATTCGCATGCAATTACCTGTTGTTGTTGACACTTGCATTTAATTTCCCTATGTGAGTTGTGGGTATCCATAAACCACCAACAACAAGTACACCCAAAAGCAAGCAATAAAGGTATTTCGTCATCATACGCAACAACAGAGTGTATTGATTTGTCTCGGCCTAAGTACCTGCCTATGATGATAACTATAGCGGTACTATATATTATTACTAAATATCGTTCTCCGTACTTTTGTTTTGCACATGTACATTAGCAACAAAATATTTGTATTGGCTTATACACTATAAATATAATTGTAACAACAATTGTATGTTATTTTCTATTGAGAACACACCCAGTGAGGAAAATAGTCACTCTCGACCCTAAGTTGATACAGTGCGATCAAATATAATATAATTTATTTCTTGGTGAGAGATAATATAGTACAAGTTCCGGAAAGTACAATAAAGTGGTTCCCTATACATATACCTACGAGTATTTTTATATAAAAATATCGTACTCCCATAAGTTTGCCCACTGGTTTCACTTAACTACACTGAGGAAGACTACGTCTTTCGGATTGATGTCTTGCCGGGCACATTTTGGCAACCCATTTTTTTATAAATCAGGCAAACAGGCAACTTAATTCCAGATTTTCCAGCAATTCTCTCTCGTTTTCATACTTTATCCGGTATTACGTCTGTGATTCTACAATTGCTAATATGATGTCAGCTTACGATCTCTACAGAGATACCGTGGAAGATATTATTGAATTTGATAGCAATTTTCATGCTATCAACCCAGAAGCTCATAACAAAATTAGCTTGGAGGCACAGAAAAAGCAATACCAATCCCTATGGAGTGATTGCAAAAACGGCATATTACTCTCTCATGACAGAGAAAGTAGCTGAAGATGTTGACGTTAATCAAATTAAAGATGCATATACGGAGTGCCTAACCTCTTATGTCAGGTGGCTCTCTGCAATCAAAGCTAATCTTCACGAATTGAATTCCGAAGTGGTACCTCCCGCAGTTCCCGCATCTTCCGCTGAAAACATACCCCGTCAACCTTCATTTCCTACTGTTCTTCACGAGCTGAGTTTCGAGGTGGCATCCCCCGCAGTTTCCTCTTCTCCGACAATTTCGGATCCACCCGTTGAGAGAGTAAATAGCGAAAATTCATTTCCCGCTATTCAGCTGCCTCCACGCGACACCCCATGTTTTTCAGGCGATTATGTATCGTGGCCTCTGTAGTCTAACGTTGGCGCACTAGACTACCACCCCAGAGGTCACAGGTTCGAGCCCCAGTGGTGACAATCTGATCCTGGGTTTTTCCATCTTCCTAATTTTCCTGTCACTCTTTAATATCCTAATCCTAACAAAACTTCCTATATTTACCCAAATCACCTGTAGTCGTCACGCGAGAATTTTTGCGCCCGAATGAATAGCAAAGAATAGCAATAAGTAAGAACAAAACGATGTTTAGTTATCCACGGTATAAATACGAATGAATCGTTTTTATTTACAGTTTTCTTATAAAGCATAAGAAATGAACATAGGGTTGCTGAGTGCAAAATCAGAAAATGTAGTAGGTGATGCCACTTAATTATGTAGTCGCGCTCTGAACATCCTCCCCCCGTTGGCAGGTCATACCGCCAACCATGTTGTTATCGATGGGAAGAGCGCATAGTTTGGCAATGGCTCGTTTACATATGCCACTTTCAGTTTTGACATCAGCTACACGCACCATGCCATCATTTCCCTTGAAGATCTGAGTTACTCTACCCAGCGGCCATTTGATTGGTGGGAGTGCTTCATCCTTAATGAGTACAAGAGTTCCAACTGCTACATTGTCTCTTAAAGATCGCCAACATGAGCGTTGTTGCAGATGAGATAAATATTCGGAACTCCATCTTCTCCAGAATATCTGTTGAATAAACTGAATACGCGTCCAGTGGTCAAGTCGACCGATGTTTAACGTCGAGAGGTTTGGTTCTGGTATAGATGTAAGTGGACCACCTACCAAGAAGTGAGCTGGTGTTAGCACGTCTAGGTCGTCAGGATTTTCGCCTTTTTGCCACCAATGGGCCAGTATTGTTGTCGTATTGCTGCCACTAATGCTTGAGGTCCGGCATGTAAGTTCCGATGGTGAAAATGCAATATGATAGACTTAGTAAGTGGATGGCCTTTTGAAAGCACGATTGGATGTCGAGACTGAAAATTCAACAACGAGTTTTTTAAACGCCCTCCTACTCGCATAGGTCCAAAAGAATCCAAAAATGGTGACAGGGATGCCAATGTACTTGATGAGCTTAGCGATGAATTATTTTTAAGAGCCTTGTATTCGGAAAAATGAACTCGTTGTATCATGAGAAGTAAATACCATGTTGAATGTGTGTTGCAGTGAGAGTGCCTGAGCGATCTTTCTTGATGAACATGTGTATGTAGCCATATGTGCGTTGCATTGCTTCAAAGGAATTAATGTATTTGCAGTTCAGCGAGGTGTCGATTACTGAAGAAGAAGAGACTAAAGTAACCTTCCGTCGTTCAGGCAAATTTTCAATTCGTTCATTACATTTGGGCCTCTTGCTTTCTACATCTCTCAGAAATGTGGGCCCATTGGTCCAAAGCGATGAATTTGATAATTCGATGGGCGAAACACCTCTCGATAAAATATCTGCCTGATTAAGACTTGTTGGCACATAGAGCCACTCCATACCACTTGTAAACTGCTGTATGCTTGTAACGCGATTGGCGACGAAGACATTGAAACTAGAGGGCTCCTCTTTAAGCCATGATAAAACTGTGGTGGAGTCAGACCAGCAAAAAAACGGACAACTGAAAATATGCAAATTGTTAATAGCATGAACCACATGCGCTAAAAGCGCAGCGGCGCATAATTCCAGATTGGGAACCGTGACCGTTTTTAGAGGTGAAACTCTTGATTTGGAACAGAGTAATGTGATGCGAACGTTTCCGTGTTGTCGGGCGACAATATAAACACATGCACCGTACGCTGAGAGGCTAGCGTCGCAGAATGCATGCAATTCCAAACTAGAATTTGGGATAGCTACATATCGTGGAAATGAGAGTTGCCCTATGGTGTCAAGTTCACCATACAGTTGAAGCCAAGCAGTTTGATGAGACATTGGTAGACTTTCATCCCAGTCGAGCTTCTCCATCCACAGGCGTTGAAGAAATATTTTAGCTTTACATACGATGGGCCCAATCAATCCCAATGGATCTTAAAATTGAGCTATGGCTGACAAGACTGAGCGCTCAGTTATTTTCTTATTTACCTGTCGTGCAAAAAACGAAAATATAAACAGGTCAGCATCGGGGTTCCATTGCAGCCCAAGCGTCTTTGTGATGTAACTTCCATCATCGAATTTGATTAGCTTCTCTTTGTCTATATCTCCCACGTTTCTAAGCAATTCTGGTACATTTGAGCACCATTTCCTAATTTTGAAATTTCCCTTACGTAGTAGTTCAGATGTTTTTCGCATTATTTGATTTACGTCATCAATGGTGTCACCGCCAGTAATTAGGTCATCAACGTAAAAATCGCGCAAAATGATCTGAGCATCGAGAGGGTATGAAGCTGCTTCATCAGTCGCAAGTTGATGCATAGCGCGGGCAGCTAAGTATGGTGCAGATTTTGTGCCATACGTAACCGTATCGAGCCTGAATATTTTGATGTCGTCTTGAGGATCGTCTCTCCAAAGAATGCACTGCAAATAATTATCAGGTGCGGTGACTCGGATGCACCTATACATCTTGCAAATATCTCCGGAAATCGAATAAGAGTTTCTGCTAGTTTTGCTTGTATAGTTGGGCCCGTAATCAGCACCTCATTCAACGAATATCCAGTTGTAGTCGGTGCTGAACCGTCGAAAACGACTCTAAGTTTGGTTGTTGAGCTGTCGTGCTTGAAGACGCAATGGTGAGGCATGAAGTATGTGGGAACTGTTGACGGTGGTTTCGATATAGAAGACATGTGGTGGAGATCAAGATACTCCTTCATAACGATAAGTATTGTGATTTAACTCAATCATTGCGTTGGAGACGTCTTTCAAGATTCAGTAACCGTCGCATGGCCTGCTGGTACGAATCCCCAAGTAGATGTACGCTGGGCTTTAAAGGCAGGCGAACCGAATACTCGCCTGACACCATGCGACTGTAGTTTGCCTTGAAATGAGCTTCGCAATCGATTTCCTCCTTTGTAGCTCTTCGAATAGGTTCGAAACTGTTTTCTATCTCCCAAAATGAACGTACTATATCGTTGGTAGATTGATGTTCGACATTAGACTGAAGCGAATTTGTTGCTGTAGTTGTAAACGATGATAGCTTCGACGACGTACTTCGACCACCGGACACGATCCAACCTAAACGAGTTTTTTGTAAAATGTGATTGTTATATTTTAAATGAAGTTGGCCAATACAAAGTAAGTCAAAAAATAGACTTGCGCCGATAAGTATATCCACGCGTTGTGGCTTGTAAAATGAGGGATCTGCTAGAGTGATATTTGCTGGAATATCCCAATGAGTGATGTCAAGCGGATAATTTGGTGGAAAATCGGTGATTGTTGGAATTACAGCTGAAGTTATGGTCGTTGTGAAGTTGCTGTGTAGCGATTGAATAGTTATGTTCACGCTGGAGTTAACACTGAGTTCTGAATCTCCAATACCTGAGACTGCTAAATACGATTTAGATTTTTTAAGTTGTAACTGATTAGCGAGTCTCGTCGTTATGAAATTAAGCTGTGAAGTAGAATCCAGAATAGCGCGACATGGTACGAACGAACCAACGCAGTTGCGAATCAAAACAATGGCAGTTGCAAGGAGCACACATTCATTTGCACCAGCATTTGGATGAGATGAAGACAAGTCGTTACTTGCTGTCATTGCAACAAGAGCTGCAAGCTGCACTGGACTAGGTAGGCCTTCAGATGAGGCCGGACTTGCCTGGTCTTTTTGGTTAAAATGCAGTAGCGTGTGTTGATGTTGATGACTTGCACTGCTGCACTTGATGGCCTGGTTTAAGGCAATTAATGCACAATCGAGCTTTCTTAGCTTCCTTCCAGCGGTCATTCGGACTTAGACTGGCGAAGGCTGGACATGAATAGATGACGTGGTCATGCTTATTACAGACCGCACACGTTTTTTGATCAGCCTTTGAAACAACAAATGAATTTTTACGACACTTGACATTGTTCAGCTGGCTGCTAGGTATTTTCGTTACCAAAGCATGAGCCACATTTTCCATTGTCTGGCACCTCTTTTGCAAAAATGTCACCATATCCGTCCAAGTAGGCAGCTTATCAGTCGAAACTCGTTCTTCCCACAGTGTATGAGTTGTGGCATCCAGTTTTTGTGCTGTAATGTGTTGTAACAAACAGTCAGAAATTTGTTCGGAGGTACCCAGTGACTGCAAAGCTCGAACATGCGATATCATTTTGTCCACTAGCGACCGTAACTCTCCTGATTGCTTATCAGCACTCACCCTCTGCAGCCTGAACAGCTCATGAATGTGTGACTGAAAGATTAAACGTCGATTATCAAACCTTTCAACAAGTAAATTTAATGCAATTGTGTAATTTTCATCACGAATTTCAAGTGACTAAATGGTATCCAACGCGGAACCCTTTAAGCAGGAACGTAGGTGCTGGAATTTTTCCAGATTCGAAAGCTCGGAGTCGTTATGAATAACCGTTTGAAACATGCCAATAAAATTAGGCCACTCCGTATACGCTCCCCCAAATAATGGTAACTGTAATTCTGGTAGGCGCTATCTTGGCTGTTTCACCACAACCACGGATGACTGCTCATGAGGCAATTGATTCGTCGTTGACGACATTAGCTGGACATTGCTCAATTCTCTTGTGAAGGCTGCCTTAGCTCGTATGAACGTAGTAGTAAATTCATCACGAGTGTTGGATTCCAGCTCGTCAGGATTTTCTTCCTCCAGTTGAGATTGTATTGATTCAAACTGATCCTGAATGCGATCTAGCTGTTCCAATCTCACTGACAGCTCAGCATGATCCATGGCGTGCAGTTCATGTACATTAAGCTGTGTCAACTTGAGTTGGCGCAACAAAGCTTGACTTTTCTTTTTTAAAAACGACATTTCTTAATTGTGCGACTGCTTTGTATAATCAGGCGACTTGACTCACAAATTGCACAATTAATTTTATTAGATAATTTCCACAATATGTTTATGCAAAGCTTTGAATTTTTATTGTTTCTTCCAAATAGAAATTGAACACACAGCCGAACAAGATAACGATTTTATTTGCAATGATTCTCAAACACAAGCAATCATGACGTTTTGCTATTTGCCTACTCAGATAAAGACTGTACCTCTTTGCATGGCAAACAATCGATCCATCCAAAAAAATCCAAAGAAAACGGTTCAATAAATGTAACTGTTCAAACACGAGATTTGTGCACGATGCCTATGTACACATATGTAAATGCAATTGCATAGACCAATAGCGGTGCCTATATACAACGCAGGCAAAAATGTGTAATGATAATCACATAGACAAATAACGGTGCCTATGTGATCACGTCGGGGTCACCAATAAAATGTAGTCGTCACGCAAGAATTTTTGCGCCCGAATGAATAGCAAAGAATAGCAATAAGTAAGAACAAAACGATGTTTAGTTATCCACGGTATAAATACGAATGAATAGTTTTTATTTACAGTTTTGTTATGAAGCATAAGAAATGAGTGCAAAATCAGAAAATGTAGTAGGTGATGCCACTTAATTATGTAGTCGCGCTCTGAACATCACCTTTAATCCTTCATCAATCTACCTCAAAATAGTACGCGCACTTAACAATTGATCGGAAAAAAAAGCAAGAAAGTGCAGTTGCGAGGTGCATAGCAGCGACAGTAAGGCGAAAGCAGTCAAATAATGTACTTACGCACTTCATTATCAATTTAGCGAAGTTCCCAACCATTTGTGTGTAATACTTCCGTTATTCAATAGTAAAGCAAATTAAGCACAGATGGCGCTACAGGCGGAAGCGTTGTTCTCAAGCGACGTCAGATGGCAGCCCCATCACTTGAGATCGCTAGCGGTAGGCCAATCACATACCCTAGTGTATTCACCGATTAACGTAACCTTCACAAGGAAAAGCCTCGGATACGGACATAAACCTATGATGATGACATTTGGCCCACGCACCCGGACAAGAATAGCTCAATGGAATGTAAGAACTCTCAGGGAAGCCTCCAGACAGGAGCAACTCGAAGTGCAGATGACAGCATACAACATCAACGTGCTAGGTATAAGTGAGATGAGGTGGAATGGCAGCGGCGAAAGTACAACAACGCATGGCAGTATTGTACTGCACAGTGAGAAGGAAGTCAGAGGTGAGAGTGGAGTTGGCATAATTATATCCAAGGAGATGCACAACACCTTGCATTCCTGGAAACCAATCTCCGACCGCATAATCCTGGCCCGATTCCACAGTAACGTTCATCGACACGTTACCATCGTACAGTGTTATGCTCCAACGGAGGACGCGGATTGCATGGTAAAAGACGACTTCTATGATCAACTAACGACAACGCTCAGCTCCATCAACAGAGGGGATATAATCTTCCTCATGGGCGACATCGGAAAAATCGAAAGTAATAACTCCGGTATAGAGTTGACAATGGGAGTCCATGGCTGTGGAACACGTAACTACAACGGCGAGAGGCTAATAGAAGTGTGTCAAACCTTCCAACTGGTTATTGGCGGTTCCATATTTCCTCACAAGGAAATTCATAAATACACATGGACCTCGCCGAATGGTAAAACTCGAAACCAGATAGACCACATCTGTGTCAGTCGGAAGAGGAAAGGTTCGCTACGTGATGTCAGAAATAGAAGGGGAGCCGATATTGATAGTGATCACGAGCTCATCACTGGTGACATAAAGATAAAGCTGAAATGCAGAAAGAAATTTGACGTACAATGCAGACATAAGCGCTATAACGTTCAATATCTGCGGAATATCGACACCAGAAACGAAATAGTAGCAAACTACGTGAAAAGCTAATCAACAACAACGAAGGCACCAGCTGGGAAACTACTAGCACCACAATCAGGCACGTAGCAGATGAACAACTTGGCACAGTTAAACCCGCCCACCGAAAGCCATGGATCTCTGACCTCACTTGGGGCATGATACAGCGCAGAAACGAACTAAAAATGCAGCTTAACAACGACAACTCATTACGGCCATCCTACAGAGAAACAGCTAAGATGGTCAAGAAAGCGACCAGAAGGGATAAGAGACGTTTCATGGAGAATATCGCTAGTGATGCCGAGGCCGCAGCAGTAGCAAATAATATGCGACAGCTGTTTCGCCTGATTGGCAGCCTAAACAACCGGCAAACCAACAGAAATCAGCCAATAAAAGATCAAAGTGGCACCTTACTAACGAGTAGCGATGAACAAATGCGGAGATGGAAAGATCACTTTGAAGCAATCAGCAACACCACTCTCACTGAGGATAGTAATAGCTGTCAACTTGACAACACCAGAGTCAACAACAGAATAGCAACTTCATGCCCAAGCATAGCGGAAATAAGGAAAGTAATTAAGAAGCTAAAGCTTAACAAAGCAGCGGGCATCGACGGCATTCAGCCTGAATTGCTGACAGCCGACCCATAAACATCAGCTAAAATTCTGCTGCTGTTTGGGACAGCGAAAAGCTACCTCCCTCTTGGACGAAGGGCATCATCGTTAAACTTCCAAAAAAGAGTGATCTGCGCGACTGTGGCAACTGGAGAGGAATAACCTTGCTCAATTCCATCTACAAAATTCTGGAATCACTTATACAGAATAGACTCTAGTGCGTCGAGAATGCTTTAAGGGACGAACAGGCTGGATTTCCCCCGAAACGTAGCTGCGTTGACCAGGCTAACACACTTCGTATCATCGTCGAGCAATCGATTGAATGGCGCTCCCCACTATACATGCTGTTCGTCGACTTCAAGAAGGCATTCGACACACTTAAGCGTGATTCCATCTGGATGGCTTTGAGTAGAAAAGGTGTCCCCCTGAAGCTGATTCGCCTCATAATGGCGCTTTACGAGAACTCTGAATTGGCGGTTCTACACAATGGTAACATCAGTGACTCATTCACGACCAACGCTGGAGTGCGGCAGGGCTGCCCTCTCTCCCCGCTTCTCTTCGCCATTGTGCTGGATGACGTCATGAGCAGCCTCACTCAGCACAAGAGAACTGGCATTGTGTGGAATCTCGCGCGGCAGCTTGAGGACTTTGACTTTGCCGATGACATTTGTCTCCTCTCGCACAAATTCTCCGATATGCAAGCGAAGGCGAACAGTTTAGTCGCGCTGGCACGCACCGTCGGATTAGAGATAAATATTGCGAAGACCAAAGCTATGAGAATCAATCATTCCAATAGAAGCCATATAATGATTGGCGCCTGTGCGATTGAGTTCGTCGAAAGTTTCTGCTACCTCGGTAGCACGATAGCAACAGACGGGGGAGCTGAGGAGGATGCTAACTGCAGGCTAAGCAAAGCAAATACAGCATTTGGCCGGCTAAAATCAGTATGGGCAAATTCCCAAATATCCAGACGCACGAAATTACGAATATTCTCCGCATGTGTGAAATCGACACTACTGTATGGAAGTGAAACATGGCTGATCTCGAACTCCATCACGCAGAGACTGCAAGCTTTCGTCAACAAGTGTTTGAGGATCATTTGTAGAATTTTCTGACCTTACACTATTTCAAACGAGGCACTATGGCGTGTGTCGAGCGAAGAGCCCATACTGTTCCAGATTAAGCGTAGAAAGTGGCGTTGGATTGGCCACACGCTAAGAAAGCAACCAGATAGCATCACGCGAATGTCGCTTGAGTGGAATCCGCAGGGGAGCAGAGGCCGCGGACGACCAAGAAACACCTGGAGACGATCAATACTGGGTGAGCTAGCTGCTGCCGGCATCACATGGGAAGGCGCTAGATCAATTGCCCAAAACCGTGTGCAATGGCGAAGCCTTGTGGAGGCCCTATGCTCCAATTAGGAGTTTAAAGGAGAAAAAAAAAAATGTATCGTGGCCAAGTTTTCGTGACTTATTTACGGCATTATACCGTAATAACCCCGTCTGTCGCCAGTGGAAAAATTATACCACTTGCTACAAAAAACCCGAGTTGAAGCACATAGCGTCATTCAGTCTATTCCCTTGACTAATGATGGCTTCGCACTAGCTTGGCATAATCTCGAGGAGAGATATGAAAATAAGAGGATTCTCGTCAACAGTTGAAATCCCTTTTCACTCTCCAACCGGTAACTCAAGAAAACGGCCCGCATTTGAAGCGCTTACAGAGCACTCTAAATGATTGCATTATGAATTTGAAGCTCTTAGGCATCGACACAAGTCAGTGGGATCCTATTTTTGTCTATTTGTGTTCTACAAAACTCCCGTATAGCACCTTGAGCCTTTGGGAGCAATCGATAAAAAATAAACGTGAAATCCCTAATTGGAGCGACTTCGATGCCTTTCTTACAGATCGGTGTCAGACTTTGGAATCAGTCGCAGACATCCGAAGTGGTTCTCGGCAATTCAACCAACCACCAACTCGGCCATTCAGCCAGCCACCTAATCGACAACCCAGTCGATTTCATCCTCCCAAGCGTTCCTACAATCCTACAGTTAACCCCCAAAAAGTAAACACATATCACGTCAAGGTTTCATATCGTGATTGCCCATTATGTCGAAAGTCACACCCGATTCGTCATTGTCCCGATTTTCTTAAATTGTGTATCGGTGAGAGATACAATAATGTGAGAAAGCACATCCTGTGTACAAACTGCCTCGCTAATTCCCACGACTACAGTAACTGCAAGAGCTTGTTCACGTGCTAATTTTGCAGAAAACGCCATCATTCCCTTCTTCACAGACTCGAAAACTCATCCAGCAGTCATCGTGAAGCAACCCATGTGCCAACTTCCCCTGCAAGATCGTGTGAACGGTCTTGTCAGTCGTTCACGGCCCAGCTGCAAGCTGTTACTTCTGAGACTCCTGACACAGCTCTGATTACAACAAAATCTACAACAGCAGATTCCACAGTGCTCCTTGGAACAGCACTGATCTATATCCGACATCAGAACAAGACATTTAAAGCCCGTGCCTTGATCGACTCAGGCTCCGGAGCGACCTTCATGTCAGAACGCTTACGTAGCAGGTTGCGCCTCCCTGTTTGCGACGTTCGAGCTGAAGTCACCGGCCTGAATAAGGTAGTTACGGCACATCCAACGAAAAAGTGTTCATTGGTTATCGGATCTCCGATTGACCCGAGTTTTTCGAGCTGAAGTCACCGGCCTGAATAAGGTAGTTACGGCACATCCAACGAAAAAGTGTTCATTGGTGATCGGATCTCCGATTGACCCGAGTTTTTCATTGAAAGTTGCTTCTGAGACTTTCGTATTAGACTTTCGTATTAGACAAACTTAGGGAAAACTCCCATCACATTCGATATCTGCCAACTTACGTAAAGAGCTCTCTGGTTTACGGTTGGCAGATGTAAATCTACACAAAAGTTCCCCTGTAGATTTAATATTAGGAGCTGATATATACTCCTCACTAGTACTCGGAGGAGTGAAAAAAGATATTCTTGGAAGTTTGATGGCACAAGACAATTACTAGTCGTTACACGAAATCACATTTACATAAAGCGGTTTCTCATTCCATACTGGAAGAAGTTTCGTTAAATTCCCCTGTTCGTCTCACGATGCTCGAAGCACTACGGATCAAACACAAGTCAATAATCGACAACATCCAAAATGTCTCGATAACACTCCATCAACCATTAAAACTGTTACTTCGGTGAATACTGCGATCACAAATACACGCTGCCCATTGTGTAGAGGCATGCACCCGCTGCGACAATGTACAAATTTCTCCAAACGCGCAATTTGTGCATAAATATAAAATTTGCAGCAACTGCTTGGCAACATCACATACCGTTGCAAAGTGCCACAGCAAGTTTTCATCCCGTCTTTGTGGAAAGCAACATAATTCACTGCTTCACAGAGCACGGCATGACCCTAATCCGAAGTTTAATGTTCGCCGTTTCTCAACTCTCTCTCCAGCTGCAAAAAATAGATCTTACATATCTTGTAGAAAGCGAAATCAGCTCCCGACCAGGATATCTACATCCCGTATTGACCCATTTCCGACAACGGACCTCAACGAAAAAGTGAGTTTTAAGCATCACTTCCCAAAGAAGTCTCGTTCATTCGACGATATAAATGATTCACGAATGTCAACGCATTCGATCTCGCCAAATACTGGCTCCCTAAGATTACTCTCACGGAAATGCTGATACGAGAATTGTGGCTCGGGCATTATATAAGCCACACCCACATCATTTTACCAACATTCTTGAAGATTATGTGATACTGACCATCATACGAACCCCTCTCTCACTTTGAACAGTTCTTCGTAACTACACTCATCAAATTTGTTAGCTTCTACGAAGCATCAAAAAACTGTGTGATACCATAATTTACCTGCGTATGAATGGGCTCAGGTGTTAACATCCCACTATTCGATACTTTTCATGACCCGAATCAACCGTCGTAACGTCATGAACCCGAAGTTTCACACTATAGATCAGTCGGATGTATTACATACTCCGCTAATCCCGCCAATGTGGCATTCCTAATTACTATATGTGAACTATACGGAATATCTTCCTTGATTTTTTACGTGCTCTACGAACCAATGAAGATATATTTCTAAGTACTCTACACCCGATTTCTCTCAGTATCATTAACATTTCCAGTGATTTTTAGTTTCTGTTCGAGACTTACTGTATACTCACTCTCACGAAGATGAACTCAGAGTATTTAATTCTATTTTCATCAATGTACCATATCTCAACTTGATACTTGGGCAACTACGTTGACCCAAAATCCCGTACATCTGGTCTACGACCAGCCCTTATGGTTTTATACTCTCTACTAACCCTATCCATCTACCATGGAAGGACAAAGTAGTTTGAGAAGCCACATACGACTATATTCAATAGAATGGTGAATTCAATTATCACTCCTTAGAGAAAGGTTGTTCAATCAAGGAGAAAATTTATACTCGAATGCCAATGAATTCGACCCCGTATAAAACTGGCCGCCCGAGATTATTGTCACGTGATCACAAGTGTTACACTATTTTGAGGTGATGCGTACATTCAACAATCAACAGTCAACAATCAACATTGATCTATATTTCACAATCAACACTTTACATTGAAGTTCCATCACTCAACGTCAATCCCGATATACTTTCCCAGAAAACTTACGGTTTAAACATAGATATAATTTAACATCATTCACATAGTTCTTGTATAACTTGCGGTTCGAAACGGAATGACGTGTGGCATCTCTCCTAAATGACTTATAGTCAGTTTTATTTCAATAACCCATTAAAATGTATATGCTTGGAGCATGCAGCGAAGAAGCCCGCTCATTATCAAAAAAATCCTGAGAGCCGTTTCGTACTACTTCCTGTTGCGTGGACTGGATTCATACTCGTATTGCTGCTGACACTCATAGTTTTAAATCTAAAATTTTTAAGACTGAATTTGAATTTTGTAATGTATCCCCTATATTTGTATATATTTCTTTTCTAAATTGTAATTTTCTTTTCTCTCTCTATCCCTACCTGGGGTAGGAGTTTCTTCTCCTTTGCAGTATCCCTGCAAGGGCGGCGGAATGTCTACGCCAGAGTTAGATGCATGCACTGTTTGTTTGTCTTTCATTTGAGTGGGTTGGCAACCCTGTTACTTATATAATATTTCTCTCTTCTGGCCGCCCGTTTTGTTTGTTTTTTGTTATTCTCAAAAGATATCCCGAAGTAAATAGACTGCCAGTGCGCGCATAAATTTAAGTATCGACTTATATAGTTAAAACAACGTTAAATAAATATTGTATATTTACATATAGAAAATAATCGCGTGTGTTATCATTCATTTAGTATAATAAATAAAGAACACAAAATCGCAGCAGCAGCAGCAGCAGAAACACAAAATACGTCACCCACAACTTCAATACACAACAACAACAAGATTGCATACAGAAATATCCTCGCACTCACACACACACACCATGATCACTTGGAGGAAATAACCATCGTTGGAGCGAGTTCACCTGGCACCCCATCCCTCACATAATCAAAAATATTAAAGTATAAAGTAGATAATAATTATTATATTATAAGTAATAAATAATAGAGAATAAAGTCATTCGTCGTAAAATCGTTAAAGCTATTTCACACATTCAATATGGGAATAATTTAGAGAGTGCACTTCTCTACAGAATATGATGTCTTACAGAAGAAAACGTTTATTAGTACATGCAGTGTATCCTATCTTATTTCCGAAACGTTATTCGCTTACAATTTCAACCAGCTCGGCCGTGCTCTTAGCCGTGTCCGAAAATGTTAAATTTTTATTGTTCCTCCTTTATCCATAACAAAAATATACTGTAAGCGGACTAGTAAAATGATAGTTATTAATGCTGAGACCAGCGATTGTGTAAACTACTTTGTGTTTCAGCACAAAGTTAAAATTTTAGTACTTTAAGCGCTTTAAGATGCGCGATCCGCGATATGGAGCATAACAGAGCAGTGCGAAGACATAAATTACTATACGCGCAAATAAATAAATTGAAAGCATTAGACATTGAAACAAAGAGCTGTAATTTTAAATGCTTTATGACACGAAGTTTACAGTACAAATTTTACCACATACAGTCATGAGAGATTTTTTTCCAAGTCGAGCTTCTCCGTCCATAAATGTTGCAGAAATATTTTGCTTGTATATTATTGGCCCAATCAGTGGGTCATAAAAACTTGCTATGGATCATACAAACTGAATGATTAAAATACCATTTCTGAACTGTAAAGTTGCATGTGCCCAGTAATTTGGAAGTTTTATAAATTATATCAATTGATCATATCATCTACATAAGTCACGTAAAATAATCTGCGATACAACTTGAACTTATCAGCAGTTAGTTATTGCATTGCAAGAATTGCCAAGAATGATACTGGCTTCGTCCTATATGTAACTCTTTCAAACCAGGTGATGTAACACGTACGCACCGATATATTTTGCAAATGTCTCCAGTGAGTAGGCTTGTAAGCGGAAACGAATGAGAGTTTCTGTTAGCTTCGGCTGAGTGATTGGCCTATCAACCTCATTGAGCAAATAACGTGACAAGTTGCCGCGCCATTGAACACGACTCCAAGCTTTATTGTTGTGTTGTCATTTTTGAAGACACAGTACTCAATACTGGGTTTTGTCTTAAAGTGAACTATTCTCTACTATTCACCAGTAGACAACAGACGAGAATTGAGCTTGAAATGCTCTTCACAGTCTAGCTCTTCCTTTGTTGTTTTTAGAGTTGAGTCGATGCTGTTTTCTACTTCCCAGAACGCAGGAATAATTTCGTTCTAAGATTGCCTTTGCTCATCTCTCTGATAATATAATTGTCGTTGCAAATGTGGATGATGTTGGGGATTTGTGCTGACCATTAGAAATAACCCAATCAAGACGTGTCTTTTGCAAGATATATAGAATTTGTATTAAATGAATCTGATCAACACCTAATAGGAAAAAAAGAATTCCAGCACCAAGCAAAATATCTACATGCTGAGATTTATAAAAGGTTAGATCGGCTTGCGTTATGAGTGAAGATATATCCTAATGTACTGTGTTAAAGAATGATTAAGTTGGTAGTCAGTAATTGTTGGGGCTACGGCTGACATAATACTTGTTGTGTAATCACTATACAAAAATTTTATAGTAATGCTGAATGAAGTAGTATTTATATGACTTGAAGGAATGCTAGGCGGGTACTGCGCCGTATCACAATGTAAAAAAGTATAATGCAAAGATGTGCAGTGACAACAATGCGTAGGTTTCGATTGTTGACTGCGGTGACCTCGCAAATTAACAATTTACACAAAGACTTTGCTTCTCTACACCGCAACAACTGTAAATCTAATGATCCCCATTTTCAACTCGCTTTAAACCAAATAGCTCACAAATGTGTGCCAGGCTAAAAAGTCTAAAAATGTTCGAATTTGAATTGGTTGCACTCTGTATTGACTATTGTATCGACAGGCGGTTGGTTCTTTACATACAAGGAAAACAAGGAAGAAGAAACAAGTGCTTCATTTTTGGTCAAATCTGTAACTTTTTCGAACACCAAACATATATATATATATAAATATATATATATATATATATATATATATATATATCTATATATATATATATATACATATATATATATATATATATATATATGTATATATATATATATATATAGATATATATATATATATATATATACATATATATATATATATATATATATATATATACATATATATATATATATATATATACATATATATATATATACATACATATATATATATATATATATATACATATATATATATATATATATATATATATACATACATATATATATATATATATATATACAAGTATATATATACGTAAGTGGGTGCCGTAGCTCAGTGGTTAGTGTGTTGGCCTTCTGATCTGTAGGTCGGTGGTTCAATCCCCGGCTGATGCATAACAAATTTAATATCGATAAGATTTTTCTTTCGAACGGTACCCACCTGTCGGCAAGCAATTGGCAATTCTTCCGACATGAAAAAGCTTCTTAAAAGAACTCTGTGACAAAGCTCAGAAAAGTGATGTCACAAGTGTTCTGCCATTCGGAACCGGCTAAAATAAGTAGGTCCCTTCTAATATTGTCCAAAATTTAAGACGCACAACAGTAATGGAAGAGAAGATCGGTCAATGAGCCCTTTGGGGCTTTATGTGGCCACATATTTATTTATTTATTTATATATATACGTTTAAGACTGGAGGCGATGAGCTGCTCACCCGCATGCACCAGCTCATAAGCAGAATATGGTCGGATGAAAGCATTATGTCCTGTACATAAAAAAGGAGACCCCACAATTTGCGCCAACTACCGTGGAATAATCTCCTGAGCATCGCATACAAGGTTCTATCGAGCGTACTGTGTGAAAGGTTGAAGCCTATGCTCAGCAACCTGATTGGACCTTATCAGTGTGGCTTCAGACCTGGTAAATCCACCATCGACCAGATTTTCATACTGCGCCAAATCCTGGAGAAGACCCAAGAAAAACAGATCGACACACACCACCTATTTGTTGATTATAAAGCCGCTTTCGACAGTCCGGTAAGGGATTACCTCTACGCAACAATGTCTGAGTTCGGTATTCCTGCAAAGCTCATTCGACTTTGTAGAATGCCACTGCATAACTCCCGTTGTGCAGTGAAAATTGGGAAGGACCTCTCCGCACCGTTTAATACCGAACGGGGTTTCAGACAAGGTGATTCATTATCGTGCAACTTCTTCAATCTTATTATGGAGAAAATAATACGAGCTGCTGATCTACGACATAATGGCACTATCTTCAACAAAAGTGTCATGCTGTTAGCGTATGCCGACGATATTGACATAATCGGCATGAACACGCGAGCAGTCAGTGAAGCATTCTCAGAGTTGGAAAGAGAGTCGCGTCGGATGGGTCTCACGGTGAACGAGGGCAAGACGAAGTATCTAGTGTCAAAAAACAAAGAGTCCCGGCGTCTTGGACAGCACGTCACTGTTGACAACTACGCTTTTGAAGTAGTAAGGGACTTTGTCTATCTTGGAACCAGCATTAACAGCAGTAATGACGTCAGCTTGGAGATCATGCGTAGGATAACTCTTACTAACAGGTGTTACTTTGGGCTGAGTAAGCAATTGAGAAGTCGAGCCCTCTCTCGAAGAACGAAAACTACACTCTACAAGTCTCTCATCATGCCTGTCCTAACATATGGCGCTGAAGCCTGGACAATTTCCACCTCGGATGAGCGAATGCTTGGAGTTTTCGAGAGAAAAGTCCTACGCAGGATCTTTGGGCCTATTTGCGTTGGTGGCGAGTACCGAATAAGGTACAACCATGAGCTGTACGAGCTGTATGCCGATATTGTAATAGTAAAGCGCATCAAAATCCAGCAGCTGCGCTGGCTAGGTCATGTCGAGCGAATGGAAGAACAGGCTCCAGCTAAGAAGGTGTTATATTCGGAACCCGCTGGAGGACGACGCAGAAGAGGAAGACCAAACCTCAGATGGAAAGACCAAGTACTGGAGAACCTGACGGCGCTTGGAATTTCTAACTGGCGCCAGCTAGCGAAGAACAGAGATGGCTGGCGAAGCATGTTATTTTCGGCCTAAATCGATATTCGGTTGTTATGGCCACATAAGTACGTAAGTATATATATACGAAAAGTGTACGAAAAAGTTCGGTTACAAATATTAACATCTGTTTGGGTGTTTAAAAGGTTAAAACGAATGTGATACTGAGTGCCACTTTATGTTCGCGTCGATCTACTTGATCCATGGCCTGAAGTGCATTATCCGTCAATTGACATATTCTCTTCGGTGTAGGTGTAGTGTTTGATGTGTATGATGTGATGTGACACAAATTCGCATGGGAATATGCTTCAAATTTTGATTTAACACTTGTCGAAACTGTACGTAGAATTAGTGATGAGTAATATTTCACTTCGGTCATTTTATCACTGTGATGAAAAAGCGTTTATAGTAACTTCTACTGTCTAAATCCCTTTAGACAAGCCATATGGTCAGTCCCTGAAAGAAGGAAGTAAAAATAATGAAATAGTATTTATAAAATGAATTAATGATACTTACCATTTTTACTTACCTTACCTTGTATACTTACCATTTGGCAACCCAACTCTCCACTTAAATTCCCCTTTTATGTTTTTGGGTTTTCGCGGTTCGCGTTATGATCGACCGATGTTATCATCTTTACATTCGGTCCGTGAAGATATTTTGGCGAGATTGTGGTGTTTCCGCGCTTTTTCTCTTTTTACATAAATTTGAACATTTTTATACATTCGTTCTTTTTCAATTCGCTCATCGCGATACATAAATTGTAATAATTTTAAATAGAGACTAGTGCATGAATATATAATTACAATTATACATTCTGTGATTCTGTGCAAATAAAATAAACGCTGAAAACAAATATTGGTCCTTCGAGCTAAAACTAAGAATCGGCTTGCATACAAAAGAAATGAGGTGAGAAACAAAGTGCTTGAATCCAAAAGCAATGTTTATAAACCCATAAAGATCAATACAGTGCCATAATTAAAATAATTTAAGCATTAGTGGTACAATAAATAAGGCTAAAATAACAACAAACAAGTTCAGTGAATATATAAGGTACAAGTACCATATATACATAACTAAAAAAGAAACAAAGTGAAATATTAGAAATATTAGAATAGAGAGAATAATGTACATAAAGTGACAACAGTAAAAACAAAAAAAAAAATGTATATAAAAGCAGCAAAATAAAGTATGCATTAGAGCGGCCCAAATAATTTTTTTTTTTATTGAAATTTTTTAAACATAAATATTAAAACGAAAATAATTGAAAATTAAAAATAAAAATAATAATAATACAACGGAAAACAACAGAAATATATACCGTGGAAGTTAAAACAATACATAAGCCCTATTGTACGCACGGGCATATATATTTAATAAAAATAAAAATAAAGATAACGTAAAACGGACAAAAAAACACGAGCGGTGGCATCGTTTGAATTGGGGCAGCAGCAGCATCAACACCAACACCAGCTGAATACAGATAAGAAAACAAAATTTCTGATTTTTTTAAATATATTATATATTCTCATATATATATTTCGTTTTATATATCTTCATATATATTTCTTTTTCGTATATATATTCACTTGTATATATACACATTTCATCTCTCTATATATTCTCTTATATATATATATTTCGTTTGGTATATACATATATTCACATATATATACACATTTCATCTCTATATATTCTCATATATATACACAAATTTCATCACTTTATATATTTTCATATATATATTGCATTTTGGTATATACATACATAATTCGTTTCAATTTTATATATCCACATATATATATACATCTATACATATATTCTCATATATATTTTCTTCGGTATATATATATATTCCCTTAAATATACATATTTCTTCTTTATATATATTCTCATATATATATTTTCCTAATTTACGCATTATATCGATAACATTTCTGTTATCGATCGATAAATTTCTCTATATCGATATCGTCGCATAATCGATCAGTGCATTTTGGTGCATTTTTTTGAAACTCTCTTCATTTCACAAATTTTGATAAATTCGGTCAAATATGCCAGTGACGAAATCACCAGAAAAGCAGGAAGTAGCCTCTGAAGGTCGTAGGGCAGAGTCAGCTGGCGCTATTCCAAAAGGCGCAGTGGAAAAAATGACAAAAGTTCCATCCGAAACGAAAAAAACCCCTAGAAAAAGAGCTTATGACCCCTCCATGAATGAGTTCATTTTCGAGGCGGACAACCTGGTGCATTTCTGCACGAAGTTTTCAACAATTCCGGTTGAAGACTTAACACCTTCTCTCCTGAAGGCTAAGCTCGAGGACTTGAACTGCTATTATGATCAAGTCAAGTCCACGTTTAGAAGAGTAGGTTTAACGGATGAGGACAAGCTGCCAAGTAATTTCAAAATGGCAGCGAGAAATAAAATGGAACTCTGCCAAGAGCGCGTGCACACCATAAAAGCACAGATCTCGGATCTCTTAGAAGTTCAATCAGCCTCCAGATTGGAACTTCCATCACAAGCAGAAAGTAACTCTATTTCTGCAACAGAGCAGGCAAATAATTCCGCAATTTGCCTGACTGTTCCTACTTGTGATACCGAAACATTTTCCGACGGGTACGAAGAATGGACGTCCTTCCGCGACATGTTTACGGCGGTTTACATAAACCACCCTAAACTCTCTTCTGCCCAAAAACTGTATCATCTCCGATACAAAACTGCAGGAAAAGCTGGAGCTATTGTGAAGCAGTACGCGCTCAACAACGAAAATTTCGAATTGGCATGGAATGCGCTAAAGGCCCGCTTCGAAAACAAGCGAATTCTGGTCGATAAGCAGATAAAAACTCTCTTGAACCTCCCTCAAGTGAGTTACGAGAATAGCGAGGCAATTCAGAAATTGCAAACCACGATCAATAATTCTCTGTCCGTCTTATCCTCTCAAGGCGTCTCGACAGAGAATTGGGACCCGATCCTGGTGCATATCTGCTGTTCAAAACTGCCTGAAGATTCCTTGGCTCTCTGGGAACAATCCCTAAGTTCCCGCAAGGATCTTCCAACATGGCAGCAGATGAACGAATTCTTGACTCTCAGGTATGAAGTCGTGGAGAGGCTCAACAGCGTCAAACCAAACAAATCAATATTTCTACAAAACAGACCCCAGAACAAAACCCAAAACTTTTTCTCTTGTCCAATCTGCGAAGCAGCACATTCGCTTAAATCCTGTGAGCGGTTTAAAAAGTTAGTTGTTCGTGATAGAGTGAGGCTTGTTCGAGAACACAATCTCTGTGAGAACTGCCTGGCCTTTACTCACCATAAACGGAACTGCAAGAGCAAACACTCCTGTTTGCAATGTCAGCGAAGGCATCACACGATGCTTCACATACCCGCAGACAATATTCCCAGTAGGAACGTCAAGGTTTTGGCGCAAACCTTAACGCTTCAGCCGCACAATAAGAAAAAGAGCACGCAGCAGACGATAACCCCCTCAAGAAACTCGAGAAGCCGGAGATCTCAGGACCGATCATTCGAAGATGAGCAACCCTGCTCATCATGCTCCAAATCTTCTTCAAAGGTGCAAGCATTGTTCACCTCAAATGAAGAAAAAACTCTTTTGCCCACAGCTCTTGTCTCTATAGAGCATCTTGGAGAACTTCACAAGGTTCGAGCACTCATCGACCAAGGTTCTCAACGAACATTCATCTCTACCAAGGTACAAAATCGGCTGAGGCTTCCTTCGCAAGCAACTCACGTCGAAATTTCTGGAATGGGTGGCAAAACCATCCAAAACTCTAACCAGACTAGTACCGTTACGTTAGTCGCTCCAAAGGCTAATAAAAAGTTACAGACACGGGCAATTGTACTCTCACAATTGACCAAATTTCTACTCACATTTAAAATTTCTAAGCTCGATTGGCAGCAATTCGAAATGTTAGATTTGGCTGACCCGAATTGCTTCGTGCAGGCGCAAATTGACATGGTCATAGGTAGTGATTTGATTCCTCAAATCCTCCTAACCGGAATCCGCCATAATATCTATGGAAGCCTTCTCGCACAGAATACGATATTTGGCTGGATAATTAGTGGCCCTATCTCTCAAAAAGTGTCAACATTCTCGACACAGGTAGAGGAAGTTTCCAATGAACTTCTTAGTTCTCAACTAAGGAAGTTTTGGGAACAGGAAGAAGTCAATCAGCCAGCTCAAGTATCGGAAAAAGATATAGCCTGTGAAGACTACTATCAGAGGACCACATCTCGTAGGTCAGATGGAAGATATGTGGTGAGGCTTCCATTTAAATCCAGTTTTCCCGAACCATAGCCTATAATCAATTTCGCAGTATGGAGAAAAATTTTTCAAAGAAAAGCGATCTCAAAGCTATTTACGATGAGGTTCTCGAAGAATACCTCACGCTGGATCATATGAAACCCACAGGCTCGCATGAAATCATCTCTGATGGCAAGTATTTCTCCTTTTACCTGCCACATCATGCAGTGGTGAGGCCAGAAAAAAAAACCACCAAAGTGCGTGTTGTTTTTAATGCCTCAAGAAGCAGCGGCTCAGGCCATTCTCTTAACGACGTATTACATATTGGTCCCACATTACAACCAGATCCCATAGTTCTCATCCTGAGGTGGCGACTATATCAATTCGTTTTCAATGGTGATGTACAAAAGATGTACCGACAAATTCTTGTCCACCATGACGACCAGGATTTCCAGCGAATTCTCTTTCGTAGGTCACCAAATTCTCCAATTCAGGACTTCCGGTTGAAGACAGTCACATTTGGTGTAAATTGCGCTCCATATTTAGCCATTAGAACACTGCAACAATTGGCTAAGGATTCCAAGAAGAATTTCCCTCTCGTGGAAAAAATAATCTTCAAAGAAACCTATGTGGATGACGTATTATCTGGTTCACATACAATTCCAGATGCAGTAGAATCTTTATCTCAAGTGATACAAGTCCTCAACTCCGCAGGATTTCCATTACGAAAGATTACTGCAAATCATCCTAAAATTTTAGAAAATATCCCAAAATCAGAACTTCTCGATTCTGATTTTCTAAAATTTGAAAATGCCAGTGCCACAAAAACCCTTGGAATACGATGGAATGCATTGACTGACACATTCTCGTACTCAGTATCGCCCATCGAAACAACATCCGCTGCTACCAAGCGTCAAATTTTATCAGCCGTTGCGAAACTTTTTGACTCGGCAGGATGGCTCTCGCCCATCATGACTCAAGCCAAGCTGCTTCTCCAAGAGCTCTGGTTAGAAGGCACTGACTGGGATGAATGCGTGAAACCCAGATCGCTCATCAAATGGAATGTATTTCTGAAGAATATTTCGTCCATTGGTCTCATCGAAATCCCTCGATGGGTACAATTCTCTCCCAAGAAGCGAATCCAGCTTCATGGATTTTGTGACGCTTCAGAGAAAGCGTATTGTGCAGCCCTGTACATACGATCAATGGACATGAATAATCAAATATCCTGTCATTTACTGGTGGCTAAAGGAAAAGTTGCACCTCTGCAGACGGTCAGCTTACCACGTTTGGAATTGTGTGGCGCCGTTTTACTTTCGCACCTAGCCAAGTCCGTTAAAGAAACTTTAGATGTCGAATTCTCAGACATATTTTTCTGGTCCGATTCTCAAATCGTTCTCGCATGGCTGGAAAAACCACCTCACACATGGAAAACGTACGTCGCTAATCGTACAGCCCAGATACTCCAAAACGTTGGAAATGCTATCTGGCGCTATGTCATCAGCAGCGAAAATCCAGCTGATTTGGGTACACGCGGATGCAAGCCCCAAGATCTTGTGTCCAATACTCTTTGGTGGAATGGCCCTGCATGGCTTCATCACCCCGAAGAAGCCTGGCCAAAACCAACACTTTCCAGTACTTTGCCCCCCGAGCAAAGTAGAGGTTCTTCTCACGTTAGATGACCATACCGACATTCTCGATCGGTTCTCATCATTTTCAAGGGCACTACGTGTGATTTCTTACGTCTTCCGTTTTAACGGACTCTCTAAATTGCGCAAATCTTCTCCAATTTCGAATTCCTCACTCTCGCAGGACGAAATTCGTTTCGCAAAAAGCCGGCTAATCTAGTTAGCCCAATTGCAATATTTTCCCAAAGAGCTGAAGGCTCTTCTCAGCTCAACCGCAGTCAGCAATAAAAGCTCTTTGCTGACTTTAAATCCTTTTCTCGACAAGGAAAATCTCATGAGAGTAAATGGTCGATTAGCTCATTCTGGTCTTAGTTATAGTGAGCGCCACCCCATAATTCTTCCTGAAAAATCCCGATTTTGCGTTTTGTACCTCGAGTTTCTCCATACTCTGCTCCTACACGCAGAACAAAGGCTCATGTTCCGAATGGCTCGACAAGAATTCTATATTCCTCGTCTTAAGCCCCAAATAAGGAAATGCATATTTCTATGCAAAGTTTGTACCATCCACAAACAAAAGGTTCGATCACAGATTATGGCAGCTCTGCCGCTTGAACGGTGTACCTTATCGGTACCTTTCGCGACCACAGGTGTTGATTTTGCAGGCCCATTCCAAATTAAAGCATCTACGCTTCGAACTGCTGCCTTTCTCAAAGGGTATGTGGCTGTATTTGTATGCTTTTCCACAAAGGCCATTCATTTGGAATTGTGCTCTGATCTCTCTACAGAGGCATTCCGCGCCGCATTCGCCAGATTCGTTGGCAGAAGAGGCCTTCCCCGCAAAATCATGTCGGATAATGGTACAACTTTCGTTGGAGCTCAAAGAGCCGTGAGTAAAGAATTCCTCAAATTCTTTAAGGAGGTGTCCAAAGTTATTCTGGCCCAATACTCTCCGCAAGGTATTGACTGGGTTTTTATTCCTCCCAGTGCGCCTCACATGGGCGGTCTCTGGGAGTCGGCAGTCAAAAGCTTTAAGGCTCATCTCAAAAAGACTGCCGGCAATCACAAATTCCGCTTCGAAGAGTTCTCAACTCTGCTCTGTAGAATCGAAGCCGTACTCAACTCTAGACCATTGTCTCCCCTCTCTCAAGATCCCAACGAACTGATAGCGCTAACTCCAGGTCACTTCTTGCGAGGTGCTCCACTAACGGCCTTGCCCGAACCCAACTCGGAAGATATATCCCTAATAAACCGATGGGAAAAACTCAAGGCGCTTCACCACCAGTTTAGCCGCAGATGGAAAACTGAGTACCTACAAGACCTGCACAAACGCTACAAATGGCAACACCCTCAAAAGGAGCTGGAAGTAGGTCAACTGGTGGTCATCAAGGATGAGCTGCTGCCCCCCAACGAATGGAGTCTCGGACGCGTCACTCATTTGTATCGAGGATCTGACGGCCACATCCGTGTCGCAGATATTCGGACAAAATCGGCCGTTGTCAAGCGGCCCATAGTAAAATTATGTATTTTGCCGCTCGCGTAAAATCATAATATCAAAAAAAACAATCTCTTTTTTTTCGCTATCAGACTTTGGCTCAAGCCCTTAAGCTAATTTCGTTTTCAAATTTTATCTTTCCAGTTCCGCCCATAGCGATCATCATCGGTGCCAACTATGTTATCGGCTCCACGCTCTGCGGTATTGCCGCGGGTTTTTGGCGATGAACACAAGCCAGAGGGAGGATGTGGTGCGCGCGCATCGATACTGCCGCAACTGCCTGGCTCGGTCGCACGGGACCGGATCGTGTGATTCGCCAAACTCATGCAAAAAATGCAGATTGGCGCATCACACGCTCCTCCATCCGGTCCGGTCCCCTACTGGGCATGGGCCGCCGAATCGCCGCACCACCCAACAGCGTCGACGACGTAATCGTGCGCCACGTGGACAACCTGAAGGCGGACGCACGAGGCATCGTCCTGCACCCCGGCATCGGCGCAGACCTGAGGATCTCCGCCACGGATTGCAGCGAAACCCTCCGCGCTCTCGTCGCGTCGAGCAACTACCTGTAGCTTCCACCCCGAGAAGCTCCCAGCCGAGACAACGACCGACTCCCGATGTTCGTCGGAGGACAGCTCGAGCGATCGAGGACGCGATCGGTTCACTGTCCCGTCTACGAGATTCACTCAATTAATGCACGAGTGCATGCGGGCCGCGATGTCTAAATCCCTTTAGACAAGCCATATGGTCAGTCCCTGAAAGAAGGAAGTAAAAATAATGAAATAGTATTTATAAAATGAATTAATGATCCTTACCATTTTTACTTACCTTACCTTGCATACTTACCATATGGCAACCCAACTCTCCACATAAATTCCCCTTTTATGTTTTTGGGTTTTCGCGGTTCGCGTTATGATCGACCGATTTTATCATCTTTACATTCGGTCCGTGAAGATATTTTGGCGAGATTGTGGTGTTTCCGCGCTTTTTCTCTTTTTACATAAATTTGAACATTTTTATACATTCGTTCTTTTTCAATTCGCTCATCGCGATATATAAATTGTAATAATTTTAAATAGAGACTAGTGCATGTGAATATATAATTAAAATTATACATATTGTGATTCTGTGCAAATAAAATAAACGCTGAAAATAAATATCTACTACTAGTCAACAATAATAGTGATGGCAATTTTTGTATGTGCATAATATTTCGCTGTAAATGAAATTTGCCTTTGGCAATTAGTCAACAGAAGTTGCTAATGAAGTGGTGATTTTTCTACTAGCATGATGTTTTCGCTGTGAATATAAATTACCTCTGGCAATATCGAGACAACAGTGGAACAAATACAAGATGGCAGCAAATATTAATAAAATTTAAAGGTTACAAAAAGTTTAGAAATATGCTTTCAGATTATAATTTATCATGTTACCTATCATTGTTTACATTGTATTGTATTGTATTTAGTCATCACCCATAAAAATATAGCAGAATCACAACAAAGCTACTAACTATAAAGATATGTTACTTATCGATAATTTTTTATTTTTTATTTAAACGTAAAAAAGAAATTGAAACGTAAGAAGAAAGGAAAAGTAAAAATTTAGCAATAAAATTATTTCACTCTTTTTGAATTTGGACTTTGCAAGTGGATATTGAAGCTGACTTTGGATTTTGATCATGCTTCGAAGCACCAAATATAAAAAAATTACAGAGTACATATTTTTTGTATCTACCATTAAAACTTTCAAATTTGTCCTCAGTTTAGACTTTCACTTCAGTATAAAAGTATTTATTTAAAAAAAAATTGTTAACAAACTTCAGGATCTGATGAAACATACAATTTTCTGTAACAAACCCAGTTTTGGAGCGATTCGATTTGTATATACACATTGTTTAAAAAATAAATAAATATGTGGCACTTAAAGCCCCAAAGGGCTCATTGGCCGAGCTTCTCTTCCATTAATGTTGTGCGTCTTAAATTTTGGACAGTATTAGAATGGACCTACTTATTTTAGCAGGTTCCGAACGGCAGAACACTTGTGACATCACTTTTTCTGAGCTTTGTCGCAGAGTTCTTTTTAGAAGCTTTTTCATGGCAAGTTGTTAATGTCGGAAGAATTGCCAATTGCTTGCCGACAGGTGGGTACAGTTCGAAAGAAAAATCTTTTCGATATTAAATTTGTTATGCATCAGCCGGGTATTGAACCACGACCTACAGATCAGAAGGCGAACACACTAACCACTGAGCTACGCCACCCACACATACACACTGTTTACCGTGCTGAAATTAGCACGATTTCGGCTGTTTACAAAAATGCACTTTTAGGAACTTTTAAAAAAGAATATTACAGCGATAGTGGCAATTTAATACGTGAATACAATACGTGAATACAGTTTCTTAAAGGTTGTTTTAGTATTTTAAAGTATTGTTTATCAACAATTCATTTCGAGCACCCCAAGCTTTTGAAAATGATATAGATTAGACTCTGTTTATTATTTTTCACTTATATTAAACATTATTTTTCTACTTTTTAGTTCTATTTCCATTGAAGCGTGTTTTTTAAACCAATATTTATATTTTTAATATTTCAAAAAAAAAAAAGAATTGTCAATTTGCGAACAATTTGTTAAAGATTGTATAAAATCAAGTGTATAATAATAACTATACATTGGTATATCATATAAGAACATTGGTTAAAAAATAATTGAGCTCTTCATAGCAATTTCAAAAATAAAATAGATGCATTTTGCTATCATTTGATGCTGTTGATGTTGCTGGCAGTGTGATTGGATGTGGACCTAAAACATTGTACAAAAATCAGAAATAGAACACGAATTCCGTGTAATACAAAGTTGTGATATGACGTTAAAAAGATTTTATTTTAGAAATCAACTATTAAAAAAAAATTAACCATTTAAAGAGATGTGTATAAATTAGGATATTTTGTAGTTTATATAGCGCGCGCCCACTGTCTTTGGCATATACGTGAGATTAATAAAAATCAACAACACTGGAAATTAAAGAATACTAAAGCTTCTTGAGCTCTCCGCCTATTGTCGTTATTGCTATACTCTTTAGCTATTTTTGGCAACTTGTCAGACTTGCAAAGTTTTTTGTTTCAATTCTGTTTAGAATCTTCACGTTATAATTTTGTTTATATAGAAAATTACTACGGCTATAATGATTATTATTATAAGAGTTAGAGTTCCACCTATTCCATAAGAAAGGGTTATCCATTTCGCGGTTTCAAAAGTATAGGGCTAGAATCCGACATCTGTCAAACTGAGTTGTTAAAACAATTTCTTTCTTTTTCAGTTCAAAGTCTGACATTTGCGAAAATGGATCGCTTAACTATCGCACAACGCATTAAAATTGTAAAAACCTACTACAAAAATGGTGATTCTGCCACAGCCACATATCGTGCTTTAAGAGGAGATTATGGTTTACATAATCGTCCAACTACGCAAGCAATTGGCAAAATTGTGAAGAAATATGAAGAGACTGGATCGGTTACAGATATTGTAAGGCCTGTGCATCATCGTTTCGCTCGTACCACCGAAAATATCGCTGCTGTAAGTGAAAGTGTTGCCGAAGACCCGAATGTGTGATTCCTCGTCGTTCTCAGGAATTAGGACTGTCTTACGGCACATTATGGCGTATTTTGCATTTGGATCTACACCTACATCCATATAAAATCCAGCTCACACAACAACTGAAGCCAGCTGACCATTCACAACGTCGTAGATACGTCGAATGGGTGCTTGAACAACAGGCGGTGGACGGCGATTTTTCGAACAAAATTTTCTTCAGTGACGAAGCACATTTCTCACTCGGTGGGTATGTTAACAAACAAAATTGTCGTATTTGGGGTTCTGAGAATCCTCAAGTAATTGAAGAGAGGCCTCTACATCCACAAAAAGTCACTGCTTGGTGCGCTCTTTGGTCCGGAGGTGTGATTGGACCTTACTTCTTCGAAAACGACGATGGAACGACTGTCACCGCCAATTCGGAGCGTTATGGTCATATGATAACCGACTTTTTTTTGCTTGCTATTGAAGAATACGACTTAGAGAATATGTGGTTTCAACAAGATGGTGCCACATGCCACACAACTCGAGCGAATATGGCTTTATTGCAAGAGAAATTTTCTGGCAGCGTAATTTCTCGTCGTGGCGATATCAAGTGGCCACCAAGATCATGCGATTTGACACCGCTTGACTTTTTTTTGTGGGGCTACGCGAAACACCGTGTTTATGCAGATAAACTTTTAACTCTTGAGCACCTAAAAACCAACATTCGTCACGTTATGGCTGAGATACCGCCCAATATGTGTCAAAAAGTGGTCGAAAATTACCTCAAAAGAATCGATGCTTGAAACAATTCGCGTGGTGGTCATTTAAATGATGTAGTATTTCACACATAATGTCAACGTTCAAACTTTATAATAAAAAAGAAATATCATGATAAAAAATATTTTATATGTGTTTTATTTAAATTTACTTTTGAAACCGCAAAATGGATAACCCTTTATATTACGGTGAAACTTTTATTCTTATATTTGCTTTAAATTTTCAAAATTTTTTAATGTAATTTCATTGAAATCAATTTCTTTCTGAAATGTAGAATTGAAAGTGTTTGTCGGAATATAGAATTTATCTTATATATTTACTTCTTTATTTTGGAAAATATATTGTTTTATTTTTATATTGCAATTGTAAATTGAGATTAAGTAATTTTTATTCAATATTATCTTTCTGTCATTACAATTCTGAATAGCTGATTCATTATTTGCAGTTTTAACTACAAATGTCTCTTCGTCCATTGTTATGATTTCGAATTTTTTATTAAACTTCAGTATACAATTTTGGTAGTAAATACAATTTTGGATTTCTTTTAAATTTTTTTAATCTGTTTCTTCTTCGTAAGTGTATGTAATATTATCTATTTCTACAACATGTGCAGGTTTTATATTTATGTCCATGTATTCTTTGTTTGGTATTGGTATTATGGCTCTCATATAAGTTTTAATAAGATTTGTTTGTATTTTAATGGCAATAATTAACATAGATTTTTTGTATTCCATTATGCCAAGTTTTAACAATTTTAGTTTATAAAAGTCAATATTTTAACGTTCTATTTCTTCTGTCGTCAGTATGCTTAGGTGTAAAGTTTTATGTTTAGCTGCTGATATATTGCCTTGTATTTGATTGAGTGTATTTTCTAAAAATCTAATTTTTTGTATTTGGTCGAGATACAAGAGGGGGTCTGGTGGTGTTTTCGCAAGGTAACGTGTCTAACTGCCTCAACCGGGTGGGGCTAGCGCAATCCTTGTTGAACTCATCGCAAGTCAACTCACTGGCTGTCATGTAGTTTGATCTGAGCGTTATGTGATGCTACCTTTATTTGTTAATGAGGAGTAGTCATATAGCTTGCTCTGTTTATTATGTGAGGGCGCCTTTACCATTATTAATGGGGGCCCTCCACGTGGCGACTACCGGGCAACGTCCTCCTGGCATCCGCTGGGAGTCGGCTGAAGTGAGTAGCGAAAATCTTCTCGGTTAGAGGGACCCGCCACATAAAAAATCCCCCAAATGAAAAAAAACAGTAATACCTCGGATAAGGACTACCCCTTTTGTTGATTATCTCCGCATACGAAAAAATGACCACGATTTACGGATATGCATCTGGAATGTCCGGTCCCTTTATAGAGAGGGTGCCTCTATACAGCTGGTTGATGTCCTCGAAGAAATACAGAGCTGACATCACCGCTCTCCAGGAAATGCGATGGACGGGACAGGGCTGTCCCAAAAGAGCGTCCTGTGACATATACTACAGTTGCCATGCTGAAAGGCACGAATTACGATGTGGATTTTTGGTCAGCAAGAGACTACGACATTTCACGCCTGTGAACGAGCGGCTGGCCACAATCCGCATCAAGACAAAATTCTTTAACATCAGCCTTATATGTGCCCACGCTCCGATGGATGAGAAGGACAATGTGACCAAGGAGATCTTCTTTCAGCGTCTCGAAGAAGCTTATGAAGAAGCTTATCGTGCTTGGCGACTTATAGCCAGGGTGGGCAAGGAACGTACCTTTGGTCCAACGGAATGAGGTTGATCGACTTCGCCGCAGCACGAAACATGGTAATTGGTGGTACCAGATTCCAGTATCTCGACATCCACAAAGCGACATGGCTGTCTCCAGATCAAAGAACAAGAAACCAAATTGATCATGTGGTGATTGATGGAAGGCATGCTTCCAGTGTGATGGACGTGAAATCGATCCGTGGTGCCAACATCGACTCGGATCACTACCTTGTTGCAGCTAAGGTGCGCACACGTTTATGTGTCGCAAATAACAAGAGAAGTCCCACACAGAGAAAGCTCGACGTCAGTAAGCTGCGATCACCAGAGACAGCAGATTCATTTTCCACTCGACTATCGGATCTGCTTATGCAGAACACTCCCCCACTTGATGATACATGCGCAGGGTGGACACATATATCCCACTTTATGACTACTGCTGCCGAGGAGGTGTGGTATGATCAGGAGTGTCGCGACGCTACCGCAGAGAAAGACGCCGCCTGCACCCTGCGTGCAGGTGCAACACGAGCTGTTAAGGAGCGGTGCAGAAAGAAAAGGAGTGCAGAGAGACGTCTTTTCAGGCGCAAGAAGAGGGAGTTGAAAGACGCGAGTGTGAGGAGATAGAGATGTGTACCGACAAGAATGAGACTCGAAAATTCTTCGAAAAGATCGAGCGCCTGAGTGGAGGTTAAAATCCCGGAGCCTCTTCTTGTAGTGATGGAAGTGGGAATCTGGTTACAGATGTCCAGAGTGTACTGAGCCTATGGAGGGGACACTTCTCCGCGTTACTAAATGGCGATGTTACGAACAATTCCGCCAGTGGAGAGGATTGCCCGATAACCCCGATTACAGATAATGGTGTTGATGTTCCACCACCCGACTATGACGAGGTTGAAACGGCCATTTTAAGGCTGAAGAACAACAAAGCTGCAGGTGCTGATGGCGTGCCTGCCGAGTTGTTTAAGACCGGAGGCGATGAGCTGCTCGCCTGCATGCACCAGCTCATAAGCAGAATATGGTCGGATGAAAGCATGTCTGATGATTGGAGGCTCAGTGTTTTCTGTCCTGTACATAAAAAGGAGACCCCACAATTTGCGCCAACTACCGTGGAATAAGTCTCCTGAGTATCACATACAAGGTCCTATCGAGCGTATTGTAGAAAGATTGAAGCCTATGGTCAGCAACCTGATTGGACCGTATCAGTGTGGCTTCAGACCTAGTAAAACCACCATCGACCAGATTTTCACACTGCGCCAAATTCTGGAGAAGACCCAAGAAAAACAGATCGACACACACCACCTATTTGTTGATTATAAAGCCGCTTTCGACAGTCCGGTAAGGGATTACCTCTATGCAACAATGTCTGAGTTCGGTATTCCTGCAAAGCTCATTCGACTTTGTAGAATGACACTGCATAACTCCCGTTGTGCAGTGAAAATTGAAAAGGACCTCTCCGCACCGTTTAGTTCCGAACGGAGTTTCAGACAAGGTGATTCGTTATCGTGCGTCTTCTTCAATTTTATTATGGAGAAAATAATACGAGCTGCTGATCTACGACATAATGGCACTATCTTCAACAAAATTGTCATGCTGTTAGCGTATGCCGACGATATTGACATAATCGGCATGAACACGCGAGCAGTCAGTGAAGCATTCTCAGAGTTGGAAAGAGAGTCGCGTAGGATGGGTCTCACGGTGAACGAGGGCAAGACGAAGTATCTAGTGCCAACAAACAAAGAGTCCCGGCGTCTTGGACAGCACGTCACTGTTGACAACTACGCTTTTGAAGTAGTAAGGGACTTTGTCTATCTTGGAACCAGCATTAACAGCAGTAATGACGTCAGCTTGGAGATCATGCGTAGGATAACTCTTGCTAACATGTGCTACTTTGGGCTAAGTAAGCAATTGAGAAGTCGAGCTTTCTCTCGAAGAACGAAAACTACACTCTACAAGGCTCTCATCATGCCTGTCCTAACATATGGCGCTGAAGCCTGGACAATTTCCACCTCGGATGAGCGAATGCTTGGAGTTTCGAGAGAAAAGTCCTTCGGAAGATCCTTGGACCCATTTGCGTTGATGGCGAGTGCCGAATAAGGTAGAACCATGAGCTGTACGAGTTGTATGCCGATATTGACATAGTAAAGTGCATCAAAATCCAGCGGCTGCGCTGGCTAGGTCATGTCGAGCAAATGGAAGAACACGCTCCAGCTAAGAAGGTGTTATATTCGGAACCCGCTGGAGGACGACGCAGAAGAGGAAGACCAAACCTCAGATGGAAAGACCAAGTACAGGAGAACCTAATGGCGCTTGGAATTTCTAACTGGCGCCAGCTAGCGAAGAACAGAGATGGCTGGCGAAGCATGTTATTTTCGGCCTAAATCGATATTTGGTTGTTATGGCCACATAAGTAAGAAAGTAAGCACAAGAGATATTTTACAAACTCGTTGTTCTTACTTTTAATTTGTTCGGAAGAGCTTTTTATTATCGTTCTGTGTTCTTCTACGTTCCTTTTTAGTAAAACTAGAGTGGGATTGAAATGTTGGTTAATTTGGATTTGTTTATTTACTGTCGTGATAGCGTTGTGATTGTTGACGTCCGTAATCCGCTAGTGTTCTAAAATTTCCTGGCGGTCATCGTCGTCCATAGTACCGAACAGCCACTTATACGTCCGACTGTGTTCAATAAGCCTCGCTTCTGACTTGCATTAAATTGAAGGTGGTATTTAGCATAGTTAGAATGATCCGATTTAGGTCAAATATTCACCGTTTTGTTCGATAACTTATTGCCATTTGAAGGTAATTTTATTATGCCACTCTCATAGAAACCCTCGTCCCTATTGGCAAAAAACTGGGACAGTCGATTTTCACAAGCTTCTCTTGAGGCGAAGTTTTCACCAGCAAAGTCATTCGCCATAAACAGGAACAGGTAGTAATCACTTGGTGCCAGGTCCGAACAATATGGTGGATGCATAAGAACCTCCCAACCAAGCTCCCAAATCTTCTGACGAGTCACTATCGATGTGTGTGGCCTGGCGTTGTCCTGATGGAACACAATTCCTCTCCTATTGGCCAAAGTTGGCCGCTTCTGGGCGACTGATTTCTTCAGACGGTCCAATTGTTGACAGTACAGGTTCGAATTAAGAGTTTGGCCGTAGGGGAGCAGCTCATAATAGATCATTCCTTGCCAATCCCACCAAACACATAGCAAAACCTTCCTGACCGTCAATCCTGGCTTGGCCACCGTTTGCACCGGCTCACCGCTATTCGACCACGACCGTTTTCGCTTGACGTTGTCATAAGTGACCCACTTTTATTACCAGTAACAATCCGCTTCAGAAATGAATCGATTTTGTTGCGATTCAGCAGCGATTCGCAGATGGAAATTCGGTTCATAAGGTTTTTTTGCGTTAACTCGTGTGGCACCCATACATCGAGCTTCTTTTTGTATTCAGCCTTAGTTAAATGATTCCAAACGGTTTTTGTGCAATGTTTAGCTCCTGGGCAATAGAAACAGTGGTTACATGACGGTCAGACTCGACGATTTCCATTATTTTATCGATATTTTCGACAATTGGCATTCCAGAGTGTGGTGCATCTTTGACATCAAAATTACCGGAACAGAATCGACGAAAGCAAAATTGCACGTGATTGGCTGTTACGGTATCAGGGCCATAAACACTATTCACATTTTCAGCCGTCTGGCTTGCGTTTTTGCCTTTATCGGAGAAAAACTGTAAAATATGGCGTATTTTCTCTTTACTGGTGTCCATCTTTGACGCGTGCTCAAACAATAATGAATCACAAAACTTCCTGAAAAGTTTATTTAGTACGAAATCCTATCTCTCTAACGCCGTCAAGCGTAACCCAATCGCACTTATACAACGCGACTTTTACTTTACTGCGACTATCGAAATTAAATTAGTTGATTCGTCAACAAACTTCCCTTACTTATGCTCTGTGGCAACGCTCTGGCATCTTCTTTTATCGTTTTGGAATTAGTTCTTTTCATTTCTTGTTGGATTATTCTGATTATGGCATATTCTTATTAGCTGACATTTGTTTCGATACCTCATTTTAGCGTGTGCACCAACCATTATTCGCGAAATTCACAATCAGTGATTAATAAACATCGATACTTGTTATACTGCCCTCCTCTTAGCCTTGGTCGTCTCGAACAAGTTTCTATGCTTCCACCTGATATGGCACAAGTCGCTCTAAGTGCATTACTTCAAACTTTGAATACGATACATCATTAATCTTTGCTATAATATCAATGAGTTTGTAGCTTAGGGACAGGCATATTTTTCGTTGTGGTTAATGGAGCATTACAAGCTCTCCTTCACAGAACCCTTTAGAATGTACTCTGAAATCATACCTGGTCTTCATCTTATAGCTAATCAATTGAGATCACTCTCTGATGAACTGATGTACTTTATCCAACTGTTCCCGATTTTCGCTAGTGTAGTTACCTTTGGTTGATCTCGTTGGTGTCACAACACCAAATTTTAAATCAGCTGGCAGTCTGAACTTGTTTCCAAAAATTGCCATTGCTGGTGTAGTAGCCAACGTATCATGTTGTGCGCATCGACATGCCATGAGGAACATTGGTATGTGTATATCCCAGTCCTTTTTGTATTTATCTACGACTTCTCTCAGATATTCCTCCAAAGTACGTTTAAAGCGCTCTATCATGCCATCAGATTGTGGATTCAAAGGTGTTGTACGTGTACGTCTACCCAACATACGTCACATCTCTTGAAATACAACTGATTCGACATTACGACCTTCGCTGAAGTAATCTATAACTACCAGAACAGACTTGTTTCCTCCGCTGTTTGTTGGAAATGGTCCAGCTATATCCTGCTGGACTATATCCAGAGCAATCCGCTCGAATGGTGCTCCATTGGCCATAGGAGATCGTGACAATAAAAAAAATTAAAAGATCAGTACATCCGTTTGTTTAAATGCTGATCGACAGATGGTACCTAGAATAAGAAAAAAGGAAGTTTTGAAATAGTTTCACGTTTAGCGGAAAAGTGAGGCCATACTTAAGTAAAAATACTGCCAATTTATTTGTGAAATTTATTCCTTGCTATGCAAAGTTTTAACTAATTTATTTATTAAACAATATTCTTATATTATATTTCAATGTATAAGCATTGAGTTTTCTTTAAAAATAATTTATTGCTTTATTGATATAGTATACATATGATTTTATACAATATCTCAAATATCGGTCAAAAAATGACAAAAAACATGTTTTTTTTTTATTCAAAAATTCAAATAAAATAAGAAAATATTTATCCCGTAATTTTTCTAATACGATTTGTATCAATAAGTGGTTTATCAAAAACTGTATGACATGTATTGAATTCACCTGCTACGATCGCTTTAATATTTTTTGCCAATTGACTAAAAAGTGTTTATATAAACAAGCTTTGTTCAGAAACTGCACTCGTCAAAGAAAATTGTTTCATCAGATCCTGGAGTTAGTTTGCGACATTGTTACCAATTTTTTTTTAATAAATATTTTTATATGAAATGAAAGACTAGATCAGGGAAAATTTGGAATTTTCATCGTTAAATTCAAAAATTTTGAACAATATGTGTTTTTTTTAATATTAGGTGCTCTGAAGTCAGCTTAATCCAAAACCAAAATCAGTTTCAAGAGTCACTTGCCATTTTGTTTAAAATTAATTTTGTACGAAAGGATTATACAGGGTGATTTTTTAGCAAAACTGTTTTTGACAGCTCAGCTGTTTTCGTGTAACATGTCATTATTAAACATATTCAGTTTAGTCTATAATTTAACCATGAATCGACTTACAAACGAAAAACGCGTGCAGATTATTAAATTTTGTTGTCAAAATTCATGCTCGGGTAAGGAAGTGCACCGTGTACTTCTTCCATTTTATGGTCAGTTTGGGCGACCTTCTAAGGCGGCTATTCGGAATCTTGTGACTAAATTTCGCACCACATTTACATTATTGGACATTAAACCACCAATACGTATAAGTAGAGTGCGGACTCGCACTCGCAGCTGTATCCACCAGTGTTGTTGATGACCATGAATTATCGAGTCCCAATTGCGCCGTTCGCACCAATTGGGCCTCTGTCACTCCACTACGTGGAACATTTTGCGGAAGGATTTGGGTATAAAACCTTTTAGAATACAGCTGGTGCAAGAATTGAAGCCACACGAACTACCGCAATGGCTAACTTTTGGTGAATGGGCGCTGGCGAAGTGGGAATGGATACGTGAACAATCAAATTGACTTATTTGGTGTGAAGAGCAGCTAGAAGCATTGCAAGAACTGCCAATGCATCCCAAAAAATGTACTGTTTGGTGTGCATTATGGGTCGGTGGCATCAGTGGACCGTACTTTTTCAAAGACGACGAAGGCAGAGGCAAAATGGAAAAGCTGGACTTGGCTGACATGTGGTTTCAACAAGACGGTGCCACATGCACACTGCATGTGAAACAAGGTCCCAATTGAGAGGCGAGTTCGGTGAACAGTTTATTTCACGTTTGAGGCCGGTCAATTTTTTTCTATTTTTTATAGGGCTATGTTAAGGCTCATGTCTATAGCGACGAGCCCAAAATGGTTGACGCACTGGAAGCCGATATTGAAGAATTAATTTGTGAGATACCGGCCGATACCTTAGAGAAATTATGCCAAAATTGGACCCAGAGTATGAACCATTTGAGGCGAAGCCGCGGTCAACATTTACATGAAATCATCTTTAAACATTGAATTATATAGATCGAAGGCTCTTAAAAAATACCCTGTACAAATGTTCATGAAATATGTGCTATAGCCAAATGTACTCCATATCTATGTGATGTTATAGCAATCGCTAATATAAAAGATTGTATCGATATCGATCAGATGTATTTTGATTTAATTGAATGATGTGTAATAATGGGGTAGACGTGAGTTTAAAGTCCAAAAGTACACCAAGTGTTGATATGTGGAAGCAAAATAGTGGAACAACTTGAAATTCCGAGTGGATGGCTATTGCAAGAAGCTCAGGAATCATTACATAAGATTTCTTTAAATATCCGGCTTCATAATAGTAAGTGCTACTGTTGGGTGGCTAATAATGAGGATGTATTGCATTATCTCCTGATCTCTTCAGACCCTCCTAGTAGTAGTATGCGAGATAAAAGTATATGCATTCATTGAACATATTTGAGGATGGATGGATGGATGTGAGGGTGAGGCAAGTGGAACCAGTAGAGTGGTACGCACTTAAACACTCAGGCTAAGAAGCCCATTGTATTTAAAGCTCAGGAATGGGAGATAGTAGGAAGGAAAGGAAAGAAATATATAGGAAAGTGGGAGGGGTGAGAGGATATTTAAATCTTTCTGAGAGAATTTTCCAGATTCGTTAACGAATCTGAATATGTCTCCCGTGGCCAGAGAATGGAATTTATCCATTCTGATTACACCAGAGCCAAAGATGCGCAATCTTGCTCGAGCGGAGGCAGGGCAAACACAGAGAAAGTGCTGTCCCCCCCTCCAAAAGAGATATACATATTCAATTTCCAATAATACCTACAGTGGCTCCCAGCTTATTTCGTACAGTGACAGTTTAAAAATTGCTGCAGTCGTAATTCCTAATATAGCAAAAATTTGAACAAAATATAAATGCCATTTTTGAAAGGAAGGTTTGTTTTTTATTTTCCAAAATTTACTTTTTCAAAATTTTAGTGTTTGACACTATAAAAAAATAAAATAAGAAAAAAATAGGAAAATTCATGTCACAGCTTATTTCGTACAGTCTCTTTAAGTTCAAACTAAAAACAAAGTAAGTTGATTTTAATATTTAGTATGACATCCCTTAGCGTTAATGACAGCCTGGAGTCTACTTGGCATTGAATCCACCAATTTTTGAGTGATGTCTGGTGTGATTTTTTTCCATTCCTCCATCAGTACCTTCTTTAGGTCTTGCTTATTAGAAATCTTGTGTGTTCTTATTTTATTGTCCAAAATAGACTAAAGATTTTCAATCACATTCATGTCAGGTGACTGTGGTGGTGGAGACATCAAGTGTGAGCAGTTCAAATAAGCCAAGATTGCACAATCCCAGATTTATGTTTTGGGTCATTATCTTGGTAATACCGAAATTCTTCCCGCAAACCCAGTTTGTCTGCACTTTGAAGTAAATTGTTTTTCAGAATCTCGAGGTACTTCATTTTGTCCATTGTTCCCTCAATAAAAACCAATTCACCTACTCCGGCTGCTGACATACAGGCCCAAACCATCACGCTACCGCCACCATGCTTCACTGTGGGCTTAAGGTTCTCCTTGTTTAGCTCGGTATTAGCTTTACGCCAAACATATGACATTCCGTCCGAGCCAAAAATATTAAACTTAGACTCATCCGCGAAAATAACGGTATTCCAGAACGCAGGAGTATTAATAATATGCTCTTTGGCGAAGTCAAGTCGGCGTTGTATATTCATTTTCGAAATGAATGGTTTCTTTCGGGCTACTCGACCGTTCAAGTCATGATTGCGCAGCACACGTCGGACAGTTTCAGCACTGGATGATTTTCCTATTTCACGCTGAACCTCTGCAGCCAACTTCGGAGCGGATAACTTTGGATTTTTCTTAATTTTTCGTACAATATAACGCTCGTCTGATGCGTTGAAAATCTTATTAGGTGCTTCTCTGCCCTTGTTCTCCAACCGATTTTCGCGAACGAAGCGTTGAATGATGTATTGGACAGTTGAGGCACTTAAATTTGTCATTTCAGCAATTTTTCGCACACTCTGACCTTTCCTAAAATGGTTAATTACCAGTTTACGCTGTTCCATCGTTGTACGATGACCCATAAAGCTAAATGTTTAATTTACAGCACTTTAACTATTTAAAATAATAATAATAAAAATTGTTATAATAGTTAAAAAGGTCCAAAAACTCATACAATTCAAAAAAACTTTGTAACTGCGCGGCAGAATGAAACTTACTTACATTGAAGTTTGTGTACGAAATAAGATGTGAGCTGAAAATCAGCTGATCAATAGTTTTTCTCTCTTGCATAACAAAAAGAAAAATTTTTGGGGTTCCCCGTTTTCTTATTAGGTTTACTAAACACATACACAGACATCTACATTCAAAACTTATCGATAAGTTTTTTAGTTTCGATGTTACACCCATGTACATAAAAATATATACACTGTACGAAATAAGCTGTGAGCCACTGTATGTTGGCCCCATGGATGATTCCGACCATTAAGCGAACATCTTTCCTCCCAAGTTTCAAAAGAAAGTTCGAGAGCTTTTTGTTCGGATTCATTACAAACACACGTTGCAGTTTTAGAGCTTTCAATGCTTGACCAATGGTCATTATGTAGGTTACTAACATAATTGTTGATCCAGGTCATGATAACTGTAGAACTGATTCCCAAGGCTCATATTGAATTTTAAGAACCAATTTTTCAGATATCTCTCTGAGGTTGTTGAGTGCGAATGCAAACAAACGTGTGTGCGTAATATTAAATAAATAAATAATAAAGAATAACTAAAACCCAAAATAGATACTCGCAGAAAGAAGAGGAACCAACTCCACAAGTGTATACATATAATATACCTATACAACAAACTGAACATAAAATATAGATACTGTGTCTATTTGTGCACAATTAAATTATTAAAATTGAAAATAAATGAGTGTAAAGCACTCTCCACCCCCCGCGCGTAATTCTCCTTCAACTAATGTTATCGAGATTAAAACGAGTGTAGACGCATCTCATGTAAATAAAAACAATGCTAAAGAACTAAACAGAAATATACTTCTAATCTCGTCTTTACCAACAAATAATTTGATCAGTGCACACTCCAACACAACACAGACCAACGGTACTTCTCTCTCGTGGAGCGAACAATGTCCCTCTCCCAATCTTATTGAGGTAACAACAACAGCTTCGAATAGCAACTCCGAAACTCATGTTTATAAACAAACAAGCAGCAACATTGTTGATAACACATTGAATGCAAATAAATCAGAAACAACAAAAGTACAAACAGGTATGGACAGATACATTACAATTAAAAGGAAATTAAGCCCACAGAAATTAAATGATGGTAATAAGGCAAAAATAAATAAAACTAAAATAAATGAAGATGGAAGTGCTTCAGTAGGAAATAGATTCGCATTACTGAGCGACAAAAACCATGCAACTAATTGCACTGACTTGGGTTCTACATCTAGTACTTCTAATGCCAAACCGCCTCCGCTTGCGTGAATGCAGTACCAATGAATTAGTAGACAATCTAACGCGCATAGCTGGCCAAAATAACTTCCATATCGTGTCGCTAACGAAAGGAAACATTAAAGAGACAAAAATACAAATGTATAATGAAGACAATTACCGCGCCATTGCCAAATTTCTCAACGAAAACAACAAAAACTTTTACACATATCAGCTCAAAAGTTCCAAAGGTCTTATTGTTATCGTCAAAGGTATAGATCCGAATGTAGAACCAAATGATATAAAGGAAGCACTGGAAGAAAAGGGCTTTCCGATAAAAACAGTTATAAATATGGTCAATAAAAATAAGGTCCCACAGCCAATGTTTAAAGTTGAATTGATTCCCGAATTCAAAAAACTAAAAAAGAATGAAACACATCCTATTTACCAAATGCAATACTTGCTTCACCGTAAAATTACAGTGGAAGAACCACATAAGCGTAAAGGCCCTGTACAATGCACAAATTGTCAGGAATTCGGCCATACTAAGAGCTATTGCACCTTAAGAAGCGTATGTGTAGCATGTGGAGATCTCCATCAGACATCAGCATGTACTTCTAACAAAAACGACCCAAATACTAAGAAATGCAGTAATTGCAATGGTAACCATACAGCAAACTATAGAGGCTGTCCTGTATATAAGGAATTAAAAAACAGGTCTAATCAGAGTCAGGCAACTCACTCCCAAGTGGCTACAAAATTTCAAAACTATACAAAACAACTCAAATATTCCAAAAATTTATCATATGTCGTACGCCAATGTATTAAAACAAACTGAGCAACCGTTGAATCTATGATTTGCAATTTAACCCAATGCATGATGACAATTTATGTCTAATATGCAAACTATGATTCAAGAACTGATTAAAGCGCAAAATCAAATGTTACAAGCTCTATTAAATAAGAAATGGGTGTCCTTAAGATCTGCTTCTGGAATGCAAACGGTATTAATAACCACAAAAATGAACTAAAGCATTTCTTAGATAGTAAAAATGTTGATGTAATGCTTCTAGCTGAAACACACCTTACAACCAAGTACAACTTCAATATACCAAGATACACATTCTATAGCACAAACCACCCTGACGGCAAAGCACATAGTGGTACAGGCATTCTCATTAGAAGCAGAATTAAACATTATTCTTTTGAAGATTATTCAAGAAACTACTTACAAGCTACTTCAATATGTCTGCAACGCCTTAACAAAAATATAACACTTTCAGCTGTGTTCTGTCCACCACGATTTTCAATAACCGAAAAGGTATTTAAAGTATTCTTTGACAAGCTAGGAAAGAGATTCTTGGCGGCTGGTGATTATAACGCCAAACATACGTATTGGGGCTCTCGTTTAATAAATCCTTAAGGAAGGCAACTGTATAACACTATAATAAATCCACAAAACATGCTCAATTTCGTGTCTCCTGGCCAGCCAACATCTCGAAAATTCCTGATTTGATTGATTTTGCAGTCGTTCGAAATCTTAATCGAAATATTGTCACTTCCGAAATAAGTTACGAACTATCCTCAGATCACTTTCCTGTATTATTTTATCTAAATGAACGCCCTCCATTGTCAAAACTACCATTTAGGCTGACATCCCCAAAAACAGATTGGCTGAAATACAAAAAGTATATAAGTAGTCATATCAACACCAGTCCTGTAATCCAGTCTTAGATCGACATCGATGATAATCTAAACATCATCAATACCATGCTTACTACTGCTTCAATAGTTTCAACCCCACGAGATTACCAAAAACAAAATAATGTTCGTATAGCCACCAACACCCAAATTGAAAAACTCGTTAATGAAAATCGCCGGCGTAGAAGAGAATGGTAGACATGCCGGTCACCTGCATCAAAACACAGACTTAAGTGTGCTAAAAGAGCTCTGAAAGAAGCATTAAAACAGGATAATGAATTTGAACAGCTAAAGTACAGTGGCTCACAGCTTATTTCGTACAGTGTATATATTTTTATGTAAATGGCTGTAACATCGAAACTAAAAAACTTATCGATAAGTTTTGAATGTAGATGTCTGTGTATGTGTTTAGTAAACCTAATAAGAAAACGGGGAACCCCAAAAATTGTTCTTTTTGTCATGCAAGAGAGAAAAACTATTGATCAGCTGATTTTCAGCTCACATCTTATTTCGTACACAAACTTCAATGTAAGTAAGTTTCATTCTGCCGCGCAGTTACAAAGTTTTTTTGAATTGTATGAGTTTTTGGACCTTTTTAACTATTATAACAATTTTTATTATTCTTATTTTAAATAGTTAAAGTGCTGTAAATTAAACATTTAGCGTTATGGGTCGTCGTACAACGATGGAACAGCGTAAACTGGTAATTAACCATTTTAGGAAAGGTCAGAGTGTGCGAAAAATTGCTGAAATGACAAATTTAAGTGCCTCAACTGTCCAATACATCATTCAACGCTTCATTCGCGAAAATCGGTTGGAGAACAAGGGCAGAGAAGCACCTAATAAGATTTTCAACGCATCAGACGAGCGTTATATTGTACGAAAAATTAAGAAAAATCCAAAGTTATCCACTCCGAAGTTGGCTGCAGAGGTTCAGCGTGAAATAGGAAAATCATCCAGTGCTGAAACTGTCCGACGTGTGCTGCGCAATCATGACTTGAACGGTCGAGTAGCCCGAAAGAAACCATTCATTTCAAAAATGAATATACAACGCCGACTTGACTACGCCAAAGAGCATATTATTAAGACTCCTGCGTTCTGGAATACCGTTATTTTCGCGGATGAGTCTAAGTTTAATATTTTTGGCTCGGACGGAATGTCATATGTTTGGCGTAAAGCGAATACCGAGCTAAACAAGGAGAACCTTAAGCCCACAGTGAAGCATGGTGGCGGTAGCGTGATGGTTTGGGCCTGTATGTCAGCAGCCGGAGTAGGTGAATTGGTTTTTATTGAGGGAACAATGGACAAAATGAAGTACCTCGAGATTCTGAAAAACAATTTACTTCAAAGTGCAGACAAACTGGGTTTGCGGGAAGAATTTCGGTACTCCCAAGATAATGACCCAAAACATAAATCTGGGATTTGCAATCTTGGCTTATTTGGAACTGCCCACACTTGATGTCTCCACCACCACAGTCATCTGACATGAATGTGATTGAAAATCTTTGGTCTATTTTGGACAATAAAATAAGAACACACAAGATTTCTAATAAGCAAGACCTAAAGAAGGTACTGATGGAAGAATGGAAAAAAATCACACCAGACATCACTCAAAAATTGGTGGATTCAATGCCAAATAGACTCCAGGCTGTCATTAACGCTAAGGGATGTCAACTAAATATTAAAATCAACTTACTTTGTTTTTAGTTTGAACTTAAAGAGACTGTACGAAATAAGCTGTGACATGAATTTTCCTATTTTTTTCTTATTTTATTTTTTTATAGTGTCAAACACTAAAATTTTGAAAAAGTAAATTTTGGAAAATAAAAAACAAACCTTCCTTTCTAAAATGGCATTTATATTTTGTTCAAATTTTTGCTATATTAGGAATTACGACTGCAGCAATTTTTAAACTGTCACTGTACGAAATAAGCTGGGAGCCACTGTATATCGAAAAGCTTTCTCCTATGACTTCCAAAACAAAATCTCTTTGGAACTCTTACAAAAAGCTGAAAACGCCACTTGATGCAGAATTTCCAATCAGAAATCATGTCGGAAATTGGTCACGCACTGAAGAAGAAAAAGCCAACACATTTGCGGTACATTTATGTAATGTGTTCCAGCCCAATCCGCCCGCAAACGACTTTCGAATCCCTCCACATAGCACTGCAACTAGTGGCTTCACTCCCCTCAAAATATCATCCAAGGAAATCAACGAGATTATTAAGTACCAGCTTAATCCAAAGAAAGTTCCTGGTTTGGATGGCATCACACCAAAAATGCTAATTGAAATTCCAACGGCAGCTGTATTATTTTTAGTGGTTTTGTTTAATGCAATGCTAAAACTGGGCTACTTTCCTAACCAATGGAAAAAATCACAAGTAACAATGATCCTAAAGCCAGGAAAAGATAAAACATTGCCGTCATCCTACAGACCCATAAGCTTGCTACCATGTCTCTCAAAATTATTTGAAAAAATGCTGTTAGCCAAACTCAGACCTCATCTTGAAGAACGTGACATAATTCCTCAGCACCAATTTGGATTTCGCGAAAAACATGGGACGATCGAGCAGGTCAACAGAATTACCAATGAGATACGGAAAGCATTTGAATACAAAGAGTATTGTTCAGATATATTCCTCGATGTTGCTCAGGCATTTGATAGAGTGTGGCATGAAGTGCTAAAATATAAAATAAGAAAACTTCTACCAGAAAGCTCCCACCAAATACTAGAATCATACCTAGATAACCGTCGTTTTGTTGTAAAATATAAAGACTTTTCCACAGAAGAATTCAATATCAAAGCCGGAGTTCCACAGAGTAGCGTTCTTGGCCCCATTCTATATGTATTATATACTTCCGATCTGCTGACGATACTGCTATTCTAAACCGTAATCGAAACCCAATTAAGGCATCTACAGATTTAGGGGAGCATTTAGTACTTGTTCAAAAATGGTTATCTAACTGGCGCATAAAAGTTAATGAGTCCAAATGTAAACACGTAACGTTCACACTTAACAAACGCACATGCCCGACAGTTACACTAAATAATATCGCCATAACTCATACAAATGAAGTCACCTAACCTAGGGATATACTTAGATAGACGGCTTACATGGCGCAAGCACATCGAATCAAAAAGAACTCAGATGAAATTAAAAGCTTCTTGTCTGCACTGGCTCATCAATTTCAGATCCCCATTAAACTTGAAATACAAGGTCCTACTATACAACAGCATAATAAAGCCAATTTGGAGTTACGGAATTCAATTATGGGGGAACACTAGTAATAGCAATATTGAAATCATACAGAGATCTCAGTGTAAAATGTTAAGGATGATAACTGGTGCACCATGGTATATTAGAAATGAATGTACATATACACAATGTCTTAAATATCCCAATGGTAGAAATTGAAGTTAAAAATACTAGACAAAAATATACTAGAAGATTACAAAGACATCCAAACACACTAGCTAGAACTTTGCTCAATACCTGCTATACTTCGCGCCTTCGGAGAAAGGACCTGCCAGCCTTCCAATAAAAAGAGGAGCATCGTACAAAAAACATTGCTCTAGATAATAAGGAGCTACTGTTGTTGAATTAGATTAAGATTTTAAAACTTATTGTTAGATTATTTAGGAATAGATTCAATAAATAAAGAAAATGTATAATAAAAAAAAAAAAGATCCAATGGAAGTAAATCAAGCAACATATTTGAGGAGTTCTATAAGAAAACGCAATAATTCCAGTTCTACTTTTCGAGGTTTTTGCAATAATCTTATTCTACATTTCATTATCTATGTATTGACGATTAAAGGTTCTGAGAATTATTAAGCTTATTTAAAATAATCTTTAGAAATTTTAGTTTAACACCAATATAATACATTTTTCGCTTACATTTTCTTAACTCACCATTCATAAAAACCTTATCTGCTGTGTACTTAATAAAATGTGGGTGGTGTCACGCGACATAGAGAATTTGATCGTATTTGATCCGTTTTTCCTTCAAATATGCCCCAATGTAGTTAGAGCATTCTGTCTTTATTAGTTTTGAAAATATTGAAATTTAAAAGTTTTTCAAAGTTCCCGTTATGGAGGGTGTGGGCGTATTTGTAGACGTATTTTAGCACTATTTAGTAATATTTATAAATGAAGCTTGCGTACCTAATTTTGAAATTGTAGTACAATTCTTTCTACTTATGCTCAATTTTTGTATGAAAGTCTCCACTGTGCCACGGTGTATTGGGTCATTTACCCTCGACTTTCTAAGTGGGACCTTTGTCCATTACAAATTGCTCATACTTCCGGTGAGAATTTTAGCTTTGTCACAGAGCTCATTTAAGAAGCATTTTTGGCAAATTGTTACTGCCGGAAGAATTGCCAATTGCTTGCCGACAGGTGAGTACTATTCGAAAGCAAAATCGTTTCGTATTAAATTTTATTATGCTTCAGCTGGGGACTGAGCCCACGAACTACAGATCAGTAGGCCAACCAACTAACCAGTGACATACTCAGCTATAACTTTGTTTATTCTTGCCTTGGGTACTATTAGAAGAATAGAGAGTCCTTTCCCAAGTACAGGCTTTGCCATTGCGTTCAGTATGCTATTGGAATTTCATTAGTCATTTCTTCTGGACGTACGACTTGCTCCTTGTATTTCATAATCTTTGCGAGATATGTGTCGTTACGTTGATCTTCTTGTACCCGTTCGGTAGTCTATGACTCTTACGGCAAGATATTCGTAAGCCGCATGTCGAGAATGTGCTCCAGTATATACAGTATTTGCAGTTATTTATTTAGCTGGTAAGTCCAGTCTTCTAAGTCATGTGCTTGTTCGTGTTGGCAGTAGATTTCTTGTTAAGTATTTGGGATGTTATCGGAGTTTTTCTTTATATTTGCATTCAATTTTGGTAAGATCATTATGAATATTTACGTTTATTTATATATTTATGGCCAGCGAGCCAGATTCTATCAAACGAATGCACTAGATCGAGAAATATTTCTCAGCAAATGCCTTCCTTATTTAATTTATAATCCTGTGTACTTCTTCTATGGTTTTGAACGAAAGCCGAACTGATGGGGCGGAATTATCATTTAGTTGCATGAATGGCAATAGCTAATAATAAAGCTGTAGTTTCTCAAAAAGCTTAAATAGCGAGAGGAGTATCATAATTTTTTTTTTATATTTCCCAAGCTGATGGAAAAAATCCAATTCATTATTGCGTTGAATAGTTGAGTTCAGAATCTACCAGCTATTGTAGGAAGATCTTTAATTATTGTTTCCAGGAGCTGTTTTTGCGTAAAGTTGGTTTTTTATAGAATATTTCATTTCTCTTACCGATATTTTTATACAGTTGGATATAGCTTCAGAGGTTACAGACGAAATTGCGAAATTGTTAGTTGGAGCATTGAGTTAAAATACTATTAATAAATGTGGAGCAAACGCAAAGGCCTTTTCTTCATTGTTTCTCGCCCATGACCCAGTTGGCTAATAAATAGCAATATTTAGTAAAAGGAGATCTATGTCATTGGCATTAGCATCGTAGTCGTCTTTTTGTATTGACAAGTAACTCAATTTCGGCAGATTATTTACGATATGCAACAATGGGTGATGCGATTATGATTGCATTGAATTCTTGTAGAAACATTTCAATGTCTTCTTCACTTTTTAAACATGGACGCATGTTTGTGTGACTGCTTATGTACTATCTATATTACATTCAATTTGTATATAATGTTGTTAAATGATCATATTTTTACGAAATTGCGCTACATTGAATAATTTATTAATACTGGTGAGTAGTCTGAGAAAAATTTTAAGTACTGGTCAGAAGATATTATCATTTTCCGGTTAGCATTTTTAGTTATACCAAAGTCAACTAAATATCGAATTTTTTGGGTTCTGATGGCCAATACGGCGGTTTAGCAGAAGACAAAAAATCCAAGTTGATCTGATGATTCATAAAAACAGAGTATAACGGCTTAGCTTTTGAATTTATTAATCGAGACCACCAAAAAGTGTGCTTAGCGTTAAAGTCCCCTATTGATATCTTCGAGAGCAATATACCGCGCTTAGTTATATATGCGTTTTTCGCTTCTAAGTTAACTGGGATAGCTTATAGATAGTCTTTTTTTTCATATCCTTAAATAGCATAATATTTCATATATTTTTAATAAATATTGCTGTGGGTGCCGTAGCTCAGTGGTTAGTGTGTTCGCCTTCTGATCTGTAGGTCGTGGTTCAATCCCCGGCTGATGCATAACAAATTTAATATCGATAAGATTTTTCTTTCGAATGGTACCCACCTGTCGGCAAGCAATTGGCAATTCTTCCGACAGTAACAACTTGCCATGCAAAATCTTCTTAAAGAACTCTGTGACAAAGCTCAGAAAAAGTGATGTCACAAGTGTTCTGCCGTTCGGAACCGGCTAAAATAAGTAAGTCCCTTCTAATACTGTCCAAATTTAAGACGCACAACAGTAATGGAAGAGAAGCTTGGCCAATGAGCCCTTTGGGGCTTTAATTGCCACATATTTATTTTTATTGCTGTGACTCCATGAGCCATATTCCAATATTCCAAATAACCCTTTTCTAGTTTCTCTCTAGCTTCGACAGGATTTTACTATATCATGATATCATTTTTCATGCTCATCTATGATCTGGGAGAGCACACCACCTATTCCATAGTCTCTCGCATCTGTGTCCAACACAAACGTTTGACTTGGTACTGCGTATGTTAATATTGTTGCTGCGCAGAGTTTTTTTCTGCTGTTCGAATGCTTTCTGTTGTTCTTTTTTGGCTTTCAGCGAAATGTAATAGAGTCTGTTTGGCTTTAAAACACGGTGTGTATTTAATATCATTTTCTTTAAATTTAGCGGGAAGCATGAACACCATGTTGCTTGAAAGTAACTGCTTGAGAGGTTAGCGAAAATCCTCTTCTGAATCCTCCCCGTGGGTGCGGACCGATAATGACTGCCCTAATCCTTAAGAATGGGGTGGTTAGCTAAGCTGTGTGAGCCTTAAAGCCTCTCATACCGAGAGTTAGCCTGGCTGAGGGCCCAGTAAAAATAGTCTTTAACGGAGTATCCGGATACCTGGGCCGCGGCACATTTCTGACTGCCACCATGCCCGAACCAAGGGAAAGTCATTGGAAACAGCCCTACACACTCTAATACATACCATGGAAAAGTCTATGGAACACAAGTACTACATGTTATTAATCTTTCTAGATAGAGAAGGTGCCTTCAATAATGTCGAGCTAGATAGAATATATGTACAACTATTCTTCCAGAACTGGGTGGCTCCTCCCTCTCAAGGAGAGTCAGCAGAGGAACTCCACAAAGAGGCGTCGCCTCACCCATTCTTTAAAATCTCGTAGTTAACGAACTAGAAAGAAGTCTGGAGATAGGGGGCTACAAAGCAATAGTGGACGCGGACAATATAGTCCTTACTGTAACCGGCAGATTCCCGGACACTATAAGGGACCTTATGCAAATGTTGTTAGACAAAGTTAACAGAAGGTCCTATACCCGTGGTTTAAATGTAAACTCGTTGAAAAAGGAACTGGAGATACAAGCCCGAATCTTTTTCACCACTCAGATTCAACAACACTAACCTCGAGTTCAAAGAAGAGTTTAAATTTTTGGGACTAGTCGTAGATAAGAAGCTAAACTGGAAACAGAACATTAAAAGCAGAGTCCAGAAATCAGTAGCGCTGTTTACCTGTAAGAGGGCAATAGCCAAGATATGGGGTCTTAAACCAAATATACTGCACTGGATCTATACAGCTGTAGTTACTGTACTCTGTAAAATACAACGTTCAGCTTGTATAATAATTACAGGCGCATTAAGAACTACACCAACAAACGCATTAAAAATAATGCCTCACCCAATTACCCTGGACCTTTTCTGGATGCAAAATGCGGCATTGATTGAAAGTGCACATCAACGGTTGCAACATTAAAGTGGCCATTCCTCGATAGTCAAACTAATAACTAATATTGGAGACGTAGATTACACCACCACAACTCTCAAGTTCAACAAGGCTGTCTAACCACTGCAGTGTCTTCCAAGGGGAGGTAAAGGCAATAGACTTAGCCCTCTCTATAGTCAGAGAAAACCAAATCTCCATGAGAGATATTGGAATTATCTCTGACAACCACTTGGCACTTGGATCACATATTTTAACATTAGTGAGTGTGTTTGGCGATTTCAACGCAAACACACCCACTGGGGCTCCCGCTTAATAACTCCAAAAGGCAGAAGACTATGTTCAATCATCACTAACCACGGCTACGATGTTATTTCAAATGGTCAACCGAAATATTGGCCGACGGACAAGAGGAAGATACCCGATCTCATAGACTTTGGAGTCGCCAAAGGTTTGCAGATGGAAAATATCTCCACAGAGTGTAATTATGATCTATCATCTGACCACTCACCCACGGTAATATCTATAAAATCACCAAGCCCCCAAGGCAATCGCGTTAGAAAGAAAATAGACTGGTTGAAATTTAAGAAATATATAAATTCCCATCTTCTTCTAAGTGCTGTATTAAGAAATGGACACGATGTATACTCAGCACTCGAAAAATTCAACCAGCTGCTCTCATTAGCTCTCAGCTCAGCCACCTGCACAAGGGTATGGAAGCAATAAAACTATAGCCCACACACACCAGCTGACATTGAATTGCTAGTAAGACAGATAAGAAGACTCCGAAGGCAATGGAAGGAATTCAGATCAATCTGAAAACACAGCTACAGCACTGCACTCGAAAGTTAAAGCAAGCGTTAAAAAATAAAAACAGCAAAGAGTTAGAAGAACACATAGCCAAATTAACACCTGGTGAAGCATCAGACTACTCTTTGTGGAAATCAGCAAAAAACTCAAATCGGCCAATTCTCACTGATTCCCCCATCCGTTTGAGTGACGGTAATTGGGCTAGAAGCAACTGTGAGAAGGGTTTGGCTTTTGCAAACCACCTAAAAAGTGTGTTTACACCCAATCCACCCTCTTTACAGTCCTCATTACCAAAATTAACTTCTCAACCTTGCTCAATAACGCTCAAAATTAAAAAAAAGGACATATTTAAAGCAATTTATAAAGATTTAAACCCAAAAAAATCACCTGGTCCAGATAAAATGACCGGTAAAATGATAAAAGAGCTACCTCCGGCTTCAGTAATTCATCTCATGCACATTTTCAATGCTATCCTTCGTATTAAATACTATCCCGAATGCTGGAAAACTTCAAAAATTATTATGATAGCAAAACCAGGAAAATATCCTACAAAAGTTGCATCGTACAGACCTTTCAGCCTCCTTCCTCTACTCTCTAAATTATTCGAAAAGCTACTTGTCATGAATATAACTCCATTTATTAATCTCAACCAACTGATTCCTCAACATCAGTTTGGATTTAGAAAATAACACGGCACAATAGAATAAGTCCACCGCATTGTAACTCTGATATGGAACACTTTTGAAGAAAAAAAGTATTGCTCAGCTGTCTTTCTTGATATCACTCAAGCTTTCGATAAAGTATGGCACGAAGGCCTTATTTACAAACTCAAACTATTACTGCCTGCAACTGTCTCCTCATTGCTTAGTAGCTACCTCACGAAAAGACAATTTCTCGTACATCACAAGGATTACACAACAAATCCATTGGATATTCACGCTGGCGTTCCTCAAAGAAGCGTTTTGGGCTCCTTACTGTATCTCTTATACACTTCAGATATGTCCAACAATAACTATACATTTATATCGACCTTTGCAGATGATACGGCAATATTGTGCTCTCGCTCTAACCCCATAGAAGCTACTAAACTCCTGCAGACACATGTCGATTCTCTCGAAATCTGGCTAGCAAAATGGCGTATAAAAGTCAATGAATCAAAGAGCGTACATGTAACCTTCACGCTAAGGCCAGATACATGTCCCCCACTTAAAATTAATGGCCAATCGATTCCACAATGTTCCTCAACAAAGTACTTAGGTATTCACCTCGACAGAAGGCTGACCTGGAAAAATCACATAGAGGCAAAGAAAACTCAGATCAAGCTTAAAATTAATCAGTTATGGTGGCTGTTACACAAAAGATCAAAGTTGAATCTCGAATACAAAGTGCTATTATATAAAGCAATCCTGAAGCGAATCTGGACTTATGGTATTCAGTTTTGGGGCACCGCATCTCCCTCAAATATCGAAAAATTGCAGCGAATACAATCCAAGTGTCTGCGAATTATTGTAAAAGCGCCTTGGTATATGAGGAACGTTAACATCCATCGAGATTTAAATGTACCCACAATTTCTGAGGAAGTTGCAATGTCTTGCAGAAACTACATTCAAAAATTACACAGTCATCCGAATCCCCTTGCTAGGCAATTGTTGCTGAGCACGGGGGATCGTCGATTAAAAAGAAAAGACACACTGATTATGCTGTGAAATTGCTATATATCGCGACTCAACAAATTGAGATGGAACGTTTAGTTAGTTTGTAAGATTTGATTACTTATTGTTAGTTTCTAAGTAATTTTAGAAAGCACCTGCAAGCTAACAATAAACGAAAGAATGACGGACAAGACAAAAGGCCTTTGGACACACTCTATCTCGAGCAAGACCGTGCAACATATCTGCCCACAGCTAGACTGGAACAGCACAAAAACTCTGCTCAGTCTAGATAGAAGCGTGTTGACGGTCATGACGGAAGTAATTACAGGCCATTGCGTTCTTGCCGCACATGCTGGGAGGAATTTTGCAGAAGTTGCAGAGACGAGGAAGAAGAGGAGTCAATGTTATGTTAGGCAATATTTTCCATCGCTCCATCTGCCTATCGTTCAATTCATGGGGTACCCATTTTCCAAATTTTTCAACCTTCCCATGGCTCGTAAACGTATGGAAATGGCTTGTTGAGTAACACCTAATTGTTCGGCAAGCATTTTTGCGATTGGGTGTCGCCCTCATCCAAAAGAGCTTGCAAATCATGGTCGTGGACTTTTCTGGGTCTATTTTCACGCTTCTTGCTACTCAAGTCAAAATGGCCTTCTTTGAACCGACGAACCCAGTCTCTGCAAGTGGTTTCCGATAGCACACTGTCACCATAAGCCTCCACAAGCATTCGATGCGACTCAGCAGCAGATTTCTTCAAATTGAAGCAAAAAAGTAGAGCTTCCGGCATATGCTCTTTTTCTGGCACGAAACTAGACATGATTATACGAGGAAAAATGTATGTTGTTGTATGAAATCACTGATAATGTTTACTAATTGATGTAAACAGGTGTCGAACTCATAACAAAAAAAGGATGCGCAGTCGATAATAGCTCAATATGCTCACTAACGCTATCTACAAGCAAACAGCGGATTTAAGCTTGTACACCTGGTGTATCAACTGGAAGAAACTTGGATTTTTGTTTGCGAATAAATATACTACAACGCATTTGAACCGTGAGGCACCGCCTAACTTATTTCCTAAGTGCTGTGAATCCTCTCGGAAGTTCAACACTGATCACTTGAAAAGTGGAGTTGAATTGGTGGAGTATACTTACCCGTCTATTATCCCTTTTAGTAAAAACCTCCTACTGGTCCACCTTCCTTTTGTTTTTATTTCTTTCGTTTACATTACTACATTATTACAAACTTTTATCCTTAAACTCTAATACTGGGCCTCGGAAGAATTGCAGTATTCACTATTCACTGGCTGATTTACAACTCACAAATCAGCCTGCTTTCAGTAAGCTGGTAGTTTATATACAATTTTTCCTAAAACTATCCACATACCAACCTATAATCTGCAGTCCACAATCGACAATCGATTCACACCACATGCGTGTATGTATGCACCCATTGTGTGGGAAAGTAACTTTTTGATATTCACACATGAGTAGTCCATCTGAATTTAGTTATCATGGTATGTCTAAACATCGTTGCTGTGCTTACGTAAAGTGCAGAACTTCGAATCGTAGGAGAAAGTGCTTTGTCAGCTATATGTTCAGTTGATGTTTGTATAGTGTAGGTTGATTTGATTGGAAATTACTTACTCTACCTGATGAGGCGGTTATTCGGAATCTTGTGACTAAATTTCGCACCAAATTTACGATATTGGACATTAAACCACCAACACGCATACATAGAGTGCGGACAGAGGAAAATATCGCAGCTGTATCCACCAGTGTTGTTAATGACCGTAAATTATCTGTTTATTCGTAAGATACCGGCCGATATGTTGGAGAGAATATTCCAAAATTGGACCCAGCATATGAACCATTTGAGGCGCAGCCGCGGCCAACATTTACATGAAATCATCTTTAAACATTGAGTTATATATAGATCGTTCTATCAACTCAAATAAAGATTTCGGACAGTTTTCTAAATTTTATGTGTTTTTTTTAAATCAAATCCGAAGGCTCTTAAAAAATCACCCTGTATGTATTTTCAAGCGTAAGGAGTGTATTTATGTTATGATATGACATCTCTTTATAAGTTTTTATTATTTTGATTATAGATAATAAAAGAATACCCCTGAAGAGGGTGGCAAATACCAAACGAAATGGTAAAAGATTAAATGAATACGATAGAACCTTTATTTGCATCTAAACATCAATTGACCATATAGCAACATTTCGTTGTCTAAATCCCTTTAGACAAACCATATGGTTGGTCACTGAAAGAAAGAAGCAAAAAAAAAAAAACAAATAAAATGAATATGCTTACCTGAATTATAATTGTACTTATTTTATCCTACTTAATACTTACCGTATGGTCACCCATCTCTCCACATAAATTCCCTTTTAATGTTTTCGGTATTCGCCTCTCGTGCGACGATCGACCGATCAATTCTAATTCGGTTCTCGAGATTACCGGTCGGGTCTTTGGCGCCCTAATATTTCAATTTTGTGAATTTTATATCTTATATACATATATTTGATATATATATATATTTAATATACAGGTTTATATACATATATTTAATTTTTATAATTCGAACCCGTGCGAAAAATTAAATAAATATACGTAAGACAACGTACACATCTGTCGTGTGGATTATTACATATACGTGTAGTTTAAAACAACTAGTGCGTTTTAATTCGGTTTACATAAAAAAAATGAGGTGGGAAACAAAGTGCTTAATTCCGAAAAGCAATGTTTATATAAAGTCCAATATAGTGCCACAAGTAAAATAATTTAAGCATTAGTGGTAAAATACATAAGCCTAAAATAATATTGCAAACAAGTTCAAGTAAATAAGCAAGATTATGTAGATGAAGTGGCAGGGTAAAACATTAAAAAACAAACACAAATATTAACAACGCTAAGTGTCAGTGAATATATAGGGTATATCATATATACATGACTAAAAAAATGGAAAAAATTACACAAACAAGCGGCAAATTAATTGTGCATTAGAGTGGCCCAAACCATTTTTTTAAAATAAAAGTATTTATATTGTTTTTTTTTTGTGTTAAATAAAAATATATATTGATAAAAACATAAATTATCGAATAAATAAAATAAAACGTGTACTTACATTGCTTTGCTTGTGATATCGAAATATATTTCGGTGAGTATTAAGAATGGACGTCCTTCTGCAACATGTTTACTGCAGTTTACATTAACCACCCTAAACTCTCTTCGGCCTAATAACTGTATTACCTCCGATACAAAACTGCCGGAAAAGCTGGAGCCATTGTGAAACAGTACGCGCTCAGCAACGAAAATTTCGAATTGGCGAGGAATGCGCTCAAATCATGATTTGAAAATAGGCCAATTCTTGTAGACAAGCAAATAAAAACTCTCTAGAACCTCCCTCAACTGAGTTACGAAAATAGTGAAGCAATTCAGAAACTGCAAACCACGATCAATAATACTCTGTCCGGCTTATCCTCTCAAGGCGTCTCGACAGAGAATTTGGATCCGATCATGGTACAAATTTGTTGTTCAAAGCTGCCCGAAGAATCCTTGGCTCTCTCTCAATCCCTTACAATCTCTCAGTTCCTGCAAAGATCTTCCAACATGGCCACAAATGGACGAATTCCTTACTCTAATGTATGAAGTCGTGGAGAGGCCTAAGAGCGTCAAGCCGAATAAACCAGAATTTCTCCAATAAAAGAGGCCAGAACATAACACAAAACTTTTTTGCAGAAGGCTACAAGACATTATCTTATCCAATTTGCAAAGCTGCTCATCCGCTAAAACCGTGTGAGCGATTTAAAAAGTTAGCTGTTCATGATAGAGTGAGGCTAGTTCGAGAACACAATCCCTGTGAGAACTGCTTGGCTTTCACTCACCATAAACGGAACTGCAAGAGCAAACATTCTGGAATGGATGGCAAAAACATACAAAACTCTAATCAGATTTGTACCGTTACGTTAGTCGCTCTAAAGGCTAATAGAAAATAACAAACACTGGCAATTGTACTCCTATAATTGACCAAATTCCCTCCAACGCTTAAAATTTCTCAACTCGACTGGCAGCAATTCGAAATAATAGATTTGGCTGACCCGAATTGCTTCGTGCAAGCGCAGATCGACATGGTCATATGTAGCCATTCGATTCCTCAAATCCTCCTAACCGGAATCAGCCATAATATCTGTAGAAGCCTCCATGCACAGAATACAATATTTGGCTGGATAATTAGTGGCCCTATCTCTCGAAAACTTTCAACATTCTCGACACAAGTAGAGGAAGCTTCCAATGAACATCTTAGTTCTCAACTAAGGAAGTTTGGGAACAGGAGGAAGTCAGTCAGTCGGCTCGTCTCGGAAGAAGATATAGCCTGTAAAGACTACTAACAGAGAACCACATCTCGTAGGTCGAATGGAAGATATGTGGTCAAGCTTCCATTTAAGGGGCACAATTAGTTTGACCACCTGAAAAAATGTGATTTTTGAAAATTGTTTAAATAATGAATATAAAGTAATTTTTTCAAATGAAAATATTTGATTTTCAGCAAGTTATTCACCATCTCCTAAGTCTTCAAAAATTAAAATTCTCCCACTGCTGCAGTGATTGTAGCCTTCACATTGCCTGAAATCAAAAAAACCAAACATTTTATTGAACTAGATTATATTTTCTATAAAATGACCCTCGATTGAAAAAAAAAATTAACATTTTGCTCATAATTACATTTTCCATCCAATTATAAAATCATTGTATGGGAAAACAAATACACAATAAGCTAAAAAAAACCCAAGTCGATCGTATGATTTGTTATCGAGTTACTGCTGCAGCAAATGTGAAAAAATTAGTTTTGAGAAAACGCATTAAAAAGGTAAAAGTACTGATTTCATTGTTATAAATTTTTAAATATCATACCAAGAGCTAATTTTCTATTCCAGGCCCATTCACTTGAAATTTTAATATGTTATTTTTAAAGGTATAAGTTATCGAAAAATGCAAAAAAAATAGAAATTTTCAAAACTTCAAACTAGTTGTACCTCTTAAATCCAGTTTCCCGCTTTTACGGCTCTTGGTCACTCCCGAACAATAGCCTATAATCAATTTCTTAGTATGGAGAAAAATTTCTCATAGAAAGGCGGTCTCAAAGCCATTTACGATGAGGTTCTCAAAGAATACCTCACGCTGGATCATATGGACCCAACAGGTTCTCATGAAATCATTTCTAAAGGCAAGTATTTCTCATTTCACCTGCCACATCATGCAGTGGTGGGGCCGGAAAAAGAAAACCACCAAAGTGCGTATTGTTTTTAATGGATCCAGAAACACTGGCTCATGTCATTCTCTCAACGCGCTGCATATTTAGCCATTAGAACTCTGCAGCAATTGGCTCAGGATTCCAAGAAGAATTTCCCTCTCGTGGAAAACATAACTTTCAGAGAAACCTGTGTGCATTACTGCTACTTTTCAAAAGTTCTAGTTAGAAGGCACCGACTGGGATGTGTGCGTCAAACCTAGATCACTCATCAAATTGAATCTATTTCTGAAGAACATTTCGTCCATTGGTCTCAACGAAATCCCTCGATGGCTACAATTCTCTCACAAGAAGCGAATCCAACTTCATGGATTTTGCGATGCTTCAGAGAAAGCGTACTGTGCAGCCCTGTACAACCGAATCAACGAATATCCTGTCATCTATTAGTGGTTAAGGGAAAAGTTGCACCTCTACAGATGGTTAGCTTACCGCGTTTGGAATTGTGTGGCGCCGTTTTACTTTCTCACCTAGCCAAGTCCGTGAGGGAAACTCTGGATGTCGACTTCTCAGACATAATTTTCGTTAGTTTCGGTCCGTTTCTCAAATCGTTATCGCATAGCTAAATAAAACCACCCCATCGTCGCTAATCGTACAGCCCAGATACTCCAAAACGTTGGAAATGCTATCTTGCGCTATGTTATCAGCAGCGAAAACCGAGCTGATTTGGGTACACGCGGATGCAAGTCCCAAGATCTTGTTTCCAATACTCGTTGGTGGAATGGCCCTACATGGCTTTATCACCCCGAAGACGCCTGGCTAAAACCAACAGTTTCCACTGGAAGGTGGAAGTACTTCTCCGACATTCTCGATCGGTTCTCATCATTTTAAAGGGCACTACGCGTGATTTCTTACGTTTTCCGTTTAGTACGTAAAGGACTCTCTAAATTGCGAAAATCTCTTCCAATTTTGAATTCTTCACTCCCGCAGGACGAAATTTGCTGCACAAAAAGCCAGCTAATCTCGTTAGCCCAATGGCAATATTTTTCAAAAGAGCAGTTCATCCACAACAGCAACAAAATTCCTTTGCTGACTTTAAATCCTTTTCTCGGCAAGGAAAATCTCATGAGAGTAAATGGTCGATTGGCTCATTCTGATCTTAGTTATAATGAGCGCCACCCCATAATTCTTCCTGAAAATTCCCGATTTTGCGTTTTGTATCATGAGTTTTTCTATACTTTGCTCGTACACGCAGAACAAAGGCTCATGTTCAGAATGGTTTGATAAGAATTCTATATCCCTCGTCTTAAACCCCAAATAAGGATATGCTTATTTCTATGCAAAGCTTATACCACCACACACAAAAGGTCCGATCACAGATTATAACAGCTCTTCACCTGTACGGTATACCTTGTCGGTGTTGATTTTGCAGTCCCATTCCAAATTAAAGTATCTACGCTTCGAACTGCTGCCTTTCTTAAAGGGTATGTGGCAGTATTTGCATGCTTTTTCACAAAGGCCATTCATTTGGAATTGTGCTCTGATCTCTGTACAGAGGTATTTCTCGCTGAATTCGCTAGATTCGTTGGCAGAATAGGCCTTCCCCGCAAAATCTCCATGAGGGATATAGGAATTATCTCTGACAACCAAGTTGCTATCAAAGCACTTGGATCACACATTCTAACATCCAAGATCACGATTCAATGCCGCAGATCTCTATGACCTAATGTGGGTGCCGGGGAACTATCCAGAAATCGCACAACGCTGGAATTCTCCCCTGATTTTCCAAGCATGGGTACTCGATTGAGCACCTGCAAGCTAACAATAAACGAAAGAATGACGGACAAGACAAAAGGCCTTTGGACACACTCTATCTCGAGCAAGACCGCGCAACATATCTGCCCACAGCTAGACTGGAACAGCACAAAAACTCTGCTCAGTCTAGATAGAAGCGTGTTGATGGTCATGACGGAAGTAATTACAGGCCATTGCGTTCTTGCCGCACATGCTGGGAGGAATTTTGCAGAAGTTGCAGAGACGAGGAAGAAGAGGAGTCAATGTTATGTTAGGCAATATTTTTTCCACAATAAAAAGTTACCTAACGACTAAGTTCCCTGTCGTTAAACAACCCACTTTTACTACAAGACCCACTTGAATCTAGCTGCTTCGCTTCGCCAAATATACCCACGAGTACCAGGTGTACAAGCTTAAATCCGCTGTTTTTTGGTAAAAAAAAACACTTTTCTTCATAGAAAGCCAAAAATTTATTTATTCAACGTATTTGCCCTCAATAGCCATACATTTTTCAAATCTCTCGGGCAATTTGTGTATGCCATGCCAAAATAATTCCTCATTTTTCGAGGCAAACCACTAGTCAAGCCATTTTCCGAGCGCGTGACCCATCGACGAAAACAGGCGATAGTCAGAAGAGGCCAGGTCTGGTGAATAAGCGGGATGAGGTGGCAACTTCTAATTGAGTGTATCCAAGTAGTTTTGTATCAGTTTTGATGTGTGCGATGGGGCGTTGTCGTGGAAAAAAATCAGCTTCTCATGTCTTTGTTCATAACCAGGCCTTTTTTCACCCAAAGCACGGCGCAATTTCACTAGTTGTTGTTGGTAGCGGTGAGCATTGACAGTTTCACCAGGTTTCAACAGCTCGTAGTAGATGACACCCTGTTGATCCCACCAAACGCACAGCATCGTCTTGCGTCCAAGCGATTTGGTCTTGGAGAAGAAGTTGCTGGTTGGCCGGGAGCGCCCACGATTTTTTTCGTTTAGGATTCTCAAAGTATATCCACTTTTCATCGCAAGTCACCACAAGATGCAGGAACGACTTTCTTTTTTGTCTAGTAAGCAAGATTTCGCATGTGTTTTGGCATCGCTCCATCTGCCTATCGTTCAATTCATGGGGTATACATTTTCCAAATTTTTGAACCTTCCGTAAACGTATGGAAATGGCTTGTTGAGTAACACCTAATTGTTCGGCAAGCATTTTTTGCGATTGGGTGTCGTCCTCATCCAAAAGAGCTTGCAAATCATGGTCGGAAACTTTTCTGGGTCTATTTTCACGCTACTTGTTACTCAAGTCAAAATGGCCTTCTTTGAACCGACGAACCCAGTCTCTGCAAGTGGTTTCCGATAGCGCACTGTCACCATAAGCCTCCACAAGCATTCGATGCGACTCAGCAGCAGATTTCTTCAAATTGAAGCAAAAAAGTAGAGCTTCCGGCATATGCTCTTTTTCTGGCACGAAACTAGACATGATTATACGAGGAAAAATGTATTTTGTTGTATGAAATCACTGATGATGTTTATTAATTGATGTAAACAGTTGTCGAACTCATAAAAAAAAGATGCACAGTCGATTTAAGCTTGTACACCTGATATGCCACAACTTTTGCAGATGACACCGTTATAATGGCCAGTAGTAAATGACCACATAGTGCCGTACAGAGATGGTAAATATTTGCGTACCTTTGACTTTGTCACTGCTACTCAAAAGTCACTGTTAATAGTTGTGACAACTTTCAAAAAGTCAATGTGACTATTTGTAGTAGGAGTGCGCCTTTCACAATAGCAGTAACAATTGAAGTCACAGTCACTGCTCATGAACCGTGGCTGTAACAAAATAACAGTCGCAATTACGAATCGGTAAACTGCGACTATAAAAAATAAGTCCAATAACATATAGCGGCTCTAACATGGTTACAATTGTATATAAACATATGTGAAATGTATCGAAACTTTCCAGAATTAAAGCAAATTAATGCTTTCTTGGTACTTAACAGGCCTGTGAAGTTTTTATTTGAGTTAAGAATATAGAATAGTAATAATAAATAAATAATAATTAATAATAATTATTTCAAATAAAAAATTATTTCAGAGAATTTGAAAAAAGAGATTACATTAAGAAATAAATATTCTTTCGAGTTAATTTTCATAATAAAATACCAAAGATAGTCACTGATGCCAATTAAATAAATAATGCCATAAGTTAGTTCGCCCTGAAAGTTATTTTTGTACTACAACACTTTCGGCACCGTCGCGGTTAAAAATCACTGTGACTGCAAAGTCACGAATAACTTTGTGTCTTAAAGGTCACCATATCGCCGTAGCTCAGTGAATTAGTCCATTGGCCTTTCGATCTGTAGGTCGTGGGTTCAATACCCAACTGAAACACAACCTTAATATATAAAATATTTTTTTTCGAACGGTACTCACCAGTCGGCAAGTAATTGGCAATTCTTCCGGTAGTAACAATTTGTCATGAAAAAGCTTCTAACATTTATCTGTGATAAAGCGCAGAAAAGATGACGTTACAATGGTTCTGCCGTTCGGAATCGGCTAACATAAGTAGTTGCTTTCTAAAACTGGCTTAAATTGGACACTTTGACACGTATAACAGTACTGGAAGAGAAGCTCGGAAAAAGGAAAAATAAGGGACCACACGTAGCTTCGAATCGACTGTAACTGAGTCTAAATGATTTAGATGCATGATTGGATATATGGCGCATAAAAGCAAGTGCGACGAATTGAAGGACAACTACGTAATAGTATATCTATTTCAGGAACAAATTGAAAAACATTGAAAATTTATAGAAGTGTGCAAGTTCGTTTCTAAATTTGACATTTTCTACGTGGAGAAACAAAAAGAAAAGCAATATGAAAATTTTCGTTTAAAAAAATTAAGAATATGGCAGAGATAGTTGCAGCAGGATTATACAATAATCTAATAAAATTGCAAATGAGGCGGTGTTAAGGAAGTGTATTCTAAACAAAACAGTGCAATTTTCCAGAGTATGGTTTTGGATAAATCGAAATTCGTCAGTATAAAGTGCAAAAAATGCTAACGATAACCTCGTTTGAAGCTATACCGTCGATTGAAATTGGATTTGTATTCGTTCGGTCCAACGGCTAAAATACATACAAGGTGGGACAATTATGTATTAAGACTGCATATAGAAAACACAATTAAAACACGATATCTGCTAATTTTTCGATATATTCATTCGAAATATTCTCCTCCTGTTTCAATACACTTGTTACATCGATTTAATAGTGATTCAAACGCGTGTTCCAGCTCATTTTTCGGAATTGCCTCCAGTGCCCTCGTCGAAGCCCGTTGTATGGTCCGAATGTCATTAAAAAAGCATCCTTTCAACTTCAATTTCAGTTTCGGGAACAAAAAGAAGTCGTACGGTGCCAAATCAGGTAAATACGGCGGGTGATTCAACACACAGACCTGATTCTGAGCCAAAAATTGACGAACAATGAGTGCTGTGTGTTAAATTTCATGTTAAATTTCATGTTAAAATTTCAACATCAAACGAACACGTGTTTTGTAAAATGAATGTCAATAAACATTAAATGTCAACCAAATGCCATGAAATTTTGACAGTTAGTAGAGGAAGGCTGAAGCTTCAAAACGAAATGTGCTCACACATAGATGGCGCGCTTGGTTGCTAAGATATATGACTCGACTTAATACATAATTGTCGCACCTTGTATGTCTTAAGCAAACGCAACGACTTTACACATTTTTGTATACAAAAAATTATAGACTGGTCCTAGTATAATGCCTTGCGGAATGCCTGCCGCTATTTCCTTTAATTTCTGAGTACGCCTCTCTCTGCTTTACTCTAAAGTATCTGTTTGATATGTACGATTCCATAATGTTACTATATTGTGTTTTTAGTTTATGTAGTAGACCTTCGTGCCAAACTTTATCGAATGCTGAGCGATATCGAGAAACATTGCCGAACAGACTTTGTTGTTTTCTAAGGCTTCTTCTGTAGTGTGGAAGCCAAATTTATGAAAGGGTATCAGCTTTCTGCTTGTGATTATATTTTTTAAACGTTTAGCAAATATTTTTTCTAAAAGTTTTCCAATTACCGGTAGTAGTGCAATTGGGCGGAGATAGTGGCTACAAATGCCGAATCAGTTCAGTAGCTGTATAACGCAATACAAGAGAGTGAACCAATGAACTGCACAGCAAAGCCCGGAGTAAAATCGAGACAGCATTTGGTATGTTGAAAGTCCGCTGGCGTTCTATTTTCGGCAATATTTTACGGTTGAAAACTACGCGATGTATTGAAATTTTTTGTAATTTTAGCTTTTTTGCAATTTCTAAATTTTAATCAGCATCGGAGCTTTCCGGTATTATATTAAATTTTTCTTTAAAGAACTTTGTGAAATCTCTCTCTGCTTTCCTTAATAAAAAAAAATAATAATATATGAACTATTACAAGCTAACATACCTTTTATTCCGGTCGGCAAAATCCTCTACTCAACCCGCCTCGAGGGTGCCGACTGGAAATAGATACCACAGTTTAGCCTGTACGATGTCAGGCGGTATCTAGCTAAGATAAGGGTAAGTTGGTGAGTGTTTGTTACTCTTCAATAGTACAGCATTCGGCAACGTATTCTTATCATGGTAGGAGGTGAGGGGCTGGATTAAGGTGTTAAGCTATCCGTGCCGAAAGTCAGCCTGGCTGGGGGCCCCTTTTTCAAATAGTCGCTAACGTGAGCTTACGGATACCTGGCGCCCTCCGTAATAAGTAGCCTTACCTGCGTACTGCGAATCTCTGCGCAGGCGCACATTTATTTCTTCGCAACTCGTGGGAACAAGATTGATTCTAAAAACCCAAAAACCGGATCTCGATCCAAAAATCTGGTGGTTCCAGGGGTGTTAACGGGTGGAACGGCGGACAATAAGGCTTCACCAGAGGCCGAGTTGTTAGCTGCACCACTCGTTCCCACCTCTGGAACTCAGAACGAAATTCCTGCAATGGCGGACAGCACTGCCTCATACGAAGTAGTGCTGATAGCCACGGCGGGAAAAGTAGTGAAGCCTAGCTTTTAGCCAGCCCAAAATCAATGGCAGCATCTGTCGCGGCGGACGGAACGGGTCTCGGAAGACCTAAGCCGGCGGCTGCGACGGTGTTGAATGAAGAGGACGGTGTCACCAGGTCGGCTGGGAAGCCGGTTTGGAGGCAGCGTAAAATATCTGGCCGAACATCTGATGGTGTGGACGAAGACGCTCCTAGTGGAGCGGAATCGTTAGCTTTATCAGTTGTAAGCGAAGAGGACGGAGCAGAGCGAATCCTGTTGAAGAAACGGGAGAAGCAGAAGCGAAAGAGACAACGTAAAAAGGCTATGAAGTTGTCGGAGAAGACCATTGAGCAGCTCTCGGGCCAACTCAGTGGACTTCTGCAAGATGAGTCGACCTTGGAGGTGGAGAACTCGGGGATGAGGTTCAGGGGCGATAGTTCCGGAACCACTTCGAAAAGTTCAACGCATGAGGAGCCTCATCCGAAGACGACGGAGGGGTCAATTGAGGTGGATGCTGGGAAGGATGGACAACCGTCCCTTGAGAAGGTTGATAATTCTTCCACGCAGACACCAAAAGGGTCAAGTGCTCGGAGAGATGGACGGCCAATTATAAAGGCCGTCAGTCGATCCGAAAGGGGCTCGAGGCCCAAGCCTAACACGGGTAGAGTAGCTCTGGGAACGACGAGGCAGGGAAATCCGACATCGGGGGGTGATGAGCGGGGTGGACAATTTCGAAAGATTGTAAACCCAGCGAACTCACAGTCCTCGCATGCGGCACCTGGGCCGAGCGGACTTGGCAGAGCGCCTAAACGTCTAAGGTGCAAAAATCAGCTATCCAAGCAATGGCTGTGCAAGACAGTGGAGCACCTAACCGGTTTGTGGGAGGGTGCGTATCTCAAATGTGACAGCCTAACTGCCTTGTCGACAAAGAGGAAGATGGTGATTGTTGCTCGTGGCAATGCTGTGGCCAACGACATCATCCTCAGAAGGCTGCAGCGCCAGAACTCCTGTGGAAGGACACTTCCAAATGGAGTGTTATCCGCACAGAAGAGTTTGGCGAGGCAGAAAGGGCAGGTGTCGTACTCACCGTGCTGTGTCCTAAGGAGGACGCGGAGGCCGTCAGGATCGCAGGGAGGAGACTCAACTACGGTCTTGAACAGGCCGTCGTTAAATTCCAGAAGATGCAGTATGAGGGGTTGAGGACATGCATTTTAGTTAGACATGGGATACGTGCTATTCTAATGCCTAACTTGTGCTCACCGGATATCACAGTAGTGAGAATAGGTGACGGTGCGGGATCATTTATGATCGCATCAGCATACCTTCCATACGATTCTCCAGACGAACCACCTTCGAGAGAGGTGGAAGCTCTGGAAGCTCTAGTGAGATTCTGTGATGGTAAGGGGGTTGGTCTGATCTTAGGCTGCGATTTGGTATACAAGTTGCCAATAGGGGAACAGAACCGACCTTTGTCGACGTACGTCGTTGCGAGGTCATTGATGTTACTCTGACGAATGTCAAAATGTTGGATAGGATTTTGGATTGGAGGGTTGTGGATAGACTAACCATGTCGGACCACAGGGCCATTCAGTTTGGGATTACGTCCGATAAAAGACATAGGAACGACTGTAGAATGGTAAGGATACCGAAACGAACGGATTGTACAAGGTACTGCGAAGTTCTTGAGGAATTATTGCCAAGGAGGTTTAAGAGACCTAGAACAATCGCAGATGTTGAGTATCAGGTGAGGGCTATCAGCTCAGCCATGATCAAAGCATTTGAAGCTTCATGTCCTCTGACGGTAGTGGACAAAGGAGATCCCACTCCATGGTGGAATGGGGAACTGGAATCCATGAAAAAAGAGACAGAGAAGGCCTTTAATCGTCACATGAGAGGGGACTCCAACGCATGGGATGACTAAAAAAAAAAATAAAAATAAATATGTGGCACTTAAAGCCCCAAAGGGCTCATTGGCCGAGCTTCTCTTCCATTAATGTTGTGCGTCTTAAATTTGGGCAGAATTAGAAGGGACCTACTTATTTTACCGGGTTCCGGACGGCAGAACACTTGTGACATTACTTTTTCTGAGCTTTGTCACAAAGTTATTTTAGAAGCTTTTTCATGGCAAGTTGTTACTGTCGGAAGAATTGCCAATTGCTTGCCGACAGGTGGGTACCATTCGAAAGAAAAATCTTGTCGATATTAAATTTGTTATGCATCAGCCGGGGATTGAACCACGACCTACAGATCAGAAGGCGAACACATTAACCACTGAGCTACGGCATGGAATGACTAAAGTCAAAAAAAAAGGGAGCTGAAGAAGACTACGCTATTGTAAAAGGAAAACGTGGAGGGAATTCTGCTCAAATATGCAAGATATGACCGATGTATGTATATTACAGAGGATCATATCAAACGACCCGGAGTCAAAGTTGGGATTAATTCGCAAAACGAATGGATCCTTTACAGAGACAATCGGAGAGTCACTGAAATACCTGATGGAGGTGCATTTTCCAGGAAGCTTTAGATCGGGTGCAAACAGGAATGAAAGATTGCAAGCTGAAAGGATAGTCACCAGAGATGGAGTGATAAACGCCATTAAGCGGTTCTCTCCATTCAAAACAACGGGTACAGACGGGATATTTCCAGCCCTACTTCAGTGGGGTGCAGAAGCTCTGGTAGACAGGCTTCTGAGAATATTTACTATTCGCCTGGCTACAGGATATATCCCGACTCAATGGAGAGAGACTAAGGTTGTCTTTCTTCCAAAGCCGGGAAAAAGGGAGTACTCAGAGGCTAAATCTTTCCGGCCGGTTAGCTTGACGTCCTTTATGCTTAAATGTATGGAGGGAGTACTGGCGGACTACATGGAAAGCAGGTGTCTGCAGGTGTGCAAATCCACTGAAACGGCCCTGCACGAACTCGTTCGCGTAGTGGAGAGGGAACTGTCTTGTGGAGGGATATCTATGTCTACTTTTATGGATATAAAAGGTGCCTTCGATAAGATTGGTTTCGATAAGCTAAGGATGGCCCTTGCTACTCATGAAGTCAGCCCAACCATTATAAGGTGGGTGGAGAGCATGCTGAGGAAAAGGGCAATAAACTTTCAAAATGGGAGTTACAGACTCAGAGGTAGGGTAGTCAAAGGGTGTCCACAGGGGGTAGTATTATCGCCCATCCTTTGGAACATCACGGTCGATTCCCTACTTCAGCTTCTGGACTCAAAAGGCATACACACCGTCGGGTATGCAGATGACATAGCGGTAACGGTGAGCGGTAAGTTCCTGGACACTATTTATGATACCATGAGAGGTGCACTCAAAATGGTTGAAGGATGGTGCACGGAACAAGGTCTCTCTGTAAATGCTAGTAAGTCGGAAACAGTACTCTTTACTAAAAGGAGGACTGGACTAACAATAGACCCTCTTAGGCTTTTTGGATCGAACATCAACGTATCCAAGGAAGTAAAGTATCTAGGTGTCATCCTGGATAACAAGCTGACTTGGAATAGTCACGTCGATGACAAGATCCAGAAGGGCAAGCGGGTATTGCATCAGTGTAAGAGAGTGTTCGGTCTCATGTGGGGAATCACTCCAGGGCTTTACCATCACAACGATGGTAAAGCCCTTAGTAGCGTATGCTGGTGTGGTCTGGTGGCCTAAGGTCATCCTTTTGACCATGAAAAGCAAGTTAGATAGGGTGCAAAGAATGGCTTGTATTGGGATTACCGGAGCTATCCGGACGAACCCAGTAGAAGCATTGGAAGTCTTTCTTGTAGGCTGAAGATGACTGAAAAGTCACACAGAACACACATTGAAGACGGCCTTACACATGATGTATGTGAGGAAAATGACATAATTATTTTTACAGATGGTTCATTAATGGATGGAATCTTCTCTAAAGAGTTGGGACTGGCATGCACTCTGAATCTGGGAAGATACGTATCGGTCTATCAAGCAGAAATGCTTGGTATAATGCATGCGCTAGACCATCTACTGGATGGAAAGGTGCAAGGTAAGAAAATCTTGCTAGCACTCGATAACCAGGCGGTGGTCAGGCGGCTGCAACAACCTACGGTATCTTCTAAGATGGCGCTCGAATGTGTTCAGAAACTTAATGGGTGTGCTCGTAGTAATGCGATTACTCTTATGTGGGTGAAGGGACACATTGGTATAGAACAGAATGAAGCTGCAGACTCCTTGGCTAGACAAGGATCTGAAGCTGAATTTTATGGACCGGAACCAGTAGTTGCTCTCAGCAGCGGGACGGTGAAGGCAAAGGTCGAAGAGTGGATAAAGAAACTTCATCTCACGAGATGGGAGAACTTATCTACTTGTAGACAGGCAAAGGCTTCGTTGAGGCTATCAAAGGGCAGTGAATCGTGGAGGGCTCTCAGTCTAGGACGAATGACTCTAAGCTGGTTGACTGCATTAATAACTGGGCATGGCAATTTCAGGTACCACCTCAGCAAGATGGGTCTTGTTGATGGGGAGGATGCTGACATTTGCAGATTATGCATTAAAGAGGCAGAGACAGCGGGGCACATAGTGTGCCAGTGTCCTGCATTGGCAAGGAGGAGGATGTCCACACTGGGTCGCCAATTTATTGATGAACTCGAAATGTGGAGCATACCCCACAAAGAGATGCTTGAAATAACGCGTGATGTTATTATGAGGAAGGAAGTAGAAGAATTCTGCAACCGAACAAATAATTAACACACGATTTGAGGGACGAAAAGGGACCCATATAAGTGGTCTGATTCGGCTAATCCCTAAAATATATATATTATACCTTTTATTCCACCCCTTATAGACCACCCTTCGTTCATTTCCCATTTTTTCCCGGTCTTCCTGAACATTATATTTTCGAAATTCGATTACATAATAGCGTTAAAAAATTTGCATTGAACTTACTCTGAAGCTTCTCTTACATTTACAACTTTTGAAGTAAACAAGTAGTCCAGTTCAATTCGAGCATCAATAAAGGCAATAAAGGATTGTTTGTTATTAGAACATTATTCCCATAATTGAAAGATGTACGGGTATAATACGCAATGAAATATTACATTTCAAAATTAATTATAATATATTTACTTACATCTGCTGCTATCTTTGCACTTTCCTTTTTCTATTTTCTTTATTATTTTATTATTCATTTTGTTATTTATTCAAAACGAACTTCACACTTTTGCGCTAATACAGTTTTAATTATTTGACAGCTTAAATGTAGATATAAAAAGGTTGCTTGAAAATTTCCTGAATTTCCTATTCACTGCATTATCGACTTGTTTCCAATAATTTGACATTAGTCACAATTTGGACATGAATTTAGGTAAACTCGCACAAACCCTAAATATCTTGGACATCACTTCGACAGCAAACTCACATGTTCGCTTTATATGGTATACAGGTTATCCATTTTGTGGTTCTGAAAGTACGCGTAAATAAAACACACTTCTGTTTAGAATTTGGATCAAATTTTTATTCCACTGCCCATCCATGATTCCGTTACAAATAGCAGTAATCAGTAAAATTTTACTGATAATGAAATTTAATTTGCATTACCAGTAAACTTTAACTGATTACTGAAAAAATTTGCAGTAAAAATATTTTTTTACAGTTTGCTGCAAAAATTTCAGTAAAAATATTTGGCTTCAATTACCAGTAAAACGTTTTCTGTTTACTGACAATAGTTACTGGTAGCTAAAAATCAATACCCAACCACTAGACTCAATAAATAATTAAAGAAAATGCGGATATATTTGAAACATGTATAATATTTTATACTTATTATTCGCTATTAGCTTTTCTTAAAACAAGCATTTGATAATTTGCCTTCTGGACCGATTTACAATCTCAGCGAATGAAAAGAACCGTTCTGCAGGTGCAGATGGTGGTAATGGGGTATTATATTTTAGAAAAACGTTTTTAATAGCCTGAAGTTTATTTAGACAACTTGTTGTTGCGTCTCGTTCGACCAGGTATAAAAGTGTTTCCTAAAGATTATTAGCAAAAAAACATTTTTACTGCAACTTTTTCCAGTAATAAGTAAAAAATATTTTTACTGTAATTTTTACCAGTAATCAGTAGAAAAATGTTTTGCTGCAATTATTATCAGTAATCAGACAAAGTTTACTGGTAATGCAAACTAAATTGCATTATCAGTAAAGAATTATATTTACGGCATTTATACTGGTACTACAAAGTGCTCATCTATGATTCAAATGTCCTCCACGTGACTACGGGTCCCAGTAATGAGAGCATCTTAGGGCAAATATAGATTACTGCTCTACAGTTGTTGTTCAAAGCCAGAATTCAATAGTACTCCAGCTTTATTTTGGGAACCATACGCCCCGATATCGATAGTTGTGAAGATGTAGTTGGCGTTGCAAGTAGCCAAGAGTAAATGGAGGAATTTTCTTTATAATTATAGTATAAGGCCTTGAACTGGGTGAACATGATATTGATATGTGCTTTCTGTCCACCGCACCAACAAAATTTGGGAAGTTCCATATACCAACTGCAGCAATATGTTGCCATTCATCCTTTTATGGAACCGACAAGCATATGCTCCCCAATTCCCTGCAAAAAGTTTCAGACACCTCAATTATTATGGTGGTTACAGTGGAGCGTCCCATTTTAAAGCAGTGGAGCATTTGCTCACTATTTCCGTATGCCAGATAACTCTATGTAAATAATATATTAAACTTACATTCATACGTATATATAACTAAATTTGAAGTTACTCTCATCCACGTAAGTGTTAAAAAAAAAATCTGCAAGGTACAGATATCGGTGGTCTGTTTGATTTTTTCGTAAGGAACTCCATGTCAAAAGCTGCAGAGGTCAACCGGACACCCATTTGAAAGTGCTCCGGAACTCGTTGAAGTATTTCCTCCAAGGTGGAAGCGAATAATCCTGTATGGTTGCGATTTTGATATTGCGTTTGCGCCCAGAACTTACGCTTTGACGTTGAGCAAAGCGAAGAAGTTTTATCTGATTCGACCTATGACAGTTGCTATGAATGGACATGTTTGTGCGGGGAGAATATTGGAGGCTTTAGAATCGAATATATTTTGTCACATTCATATAAAAATTAAGTTCAATATGACCAGGCCTTGTTGTTTATTTAACAAAAATATAAATGTGCTAACATTTCATTGCATCATTCACCAACACGCAATTTTTAAGAAAAAAGTTTGTTTGAATAATGCTATAGACATCACAATAAAAATTATTAATAAAATATGGAGTGGATAATATGCTCCCCAGGAAAATAAAACCCCTTATTGACTAACTTGAAGCAGACTACGGGGACTTACTTTTATATACTAAAGTATGTTTGCATTACAGACTAATGAACTTAAGAAGATAAGTAATGATTTTTTTAACAGAATATGAGTTCAGACGATGATAAGTTTATTTTAGCTTTTAAAAACAAAGATCTTTTTTGTTATTTGGCTTTTTTGGCGAATTTTGACAATTAAATTTACTGCTTTAGGGTAAAAATTAAAAAAAAACTCAAATGAGTTTTCTTAAATGTATACAATTACTATTGGAACGTACGGTTTGCCGAAGAATCGATATAACAACACAAGCACACAAATTGCATACATTGCATACATTACATACTGTTGCTTTAGATTTCCGAACTCCATGAAAACACAAAGCGCAAGCAGAATGTGAATGAGAGTTTTGTGGTCAGTGTACACTAGAGCGTGTCAAAATATATATTTGTAGAAAAAAAAAGTTCAATTTGTTCCAATGATTTCTGACCTTGAGAGTGTTCTCGGACTGGAAAAAAATTGTTTTCAGCACCCTATTTTTACAGGGTGCCCTAAAACTGTTTTTAAAGTCCAAGAACACTCTCGAGGTAAGTGTTCAGAAACGATTGGTCTAGTCTACATTTTTCATTTTCTCAAAGCTTGATAATCCAGCCGCAGAAGTATTTTCCCTTTCTCAGTGCTTTAACCAGCGTCTTCAGAATATAAAGATATAAATAGTATGGATCGAAAGTTGTTATGTCGACCAACTGCAACTTCACGCAATGATTTGGAATCGACATTGTCACATTCACTCATTTGTACCTACATTCTTATATATGTCTGAATCCGACGATACAGGTTCAATTGATATTGAAATTATATGTGATATTTATAAATTATACTGTATTTATTCAAGAATATGAGAAATATAAGTAATATTTAAATAATTCTCTCTCAAAAATTAATGAATATCCAAATTTGAAAGATAATCTTGTATTAATGTTATACTTGTTTACAAAAATTCATTTAGAAATATTATCGTATTATATTTTAAAAATAAAAATAATTTTACTATTGAAACCCATTATGCAAGTAAATTTAGTAAGCGTAATGGGCATAATCCGGACAATGCGAAATGGTACGAATGATACTGTATCTCGTGACAGCGGGGTAACAATATGTAGTAGAATTATGTATCTTAGCAGATGATAGAGGGGAAACTATATTGTCCAAATGTGGTGCTAGGTCCCAACGGCGATGAAGTCGGAGTTAGAATAGAACAGAACGACGAATTCGGCAGAAGAGGTACAGCAATTTGGGAAATACTTAAAATTGACCATGTTGTTAGCCAAAATGGTACGTGTCTAATTTTTGCGCCTTCGCTCACTACATTATAATAGTATTCTAATTGTTTTATTATATATATTATTATATTTCTTTACTATAATGTTATAATAACACTTATTATATTCTGTATTAATCATTATGCACATTATATTATGCAATTAATATTAAACTGTAATAATATCATAGTGGATGAATGATCATTACCCTATTATGTATAACTTAATGATCATCGTGTCACTTTGTTGTTACAACTGCATGGTGATGGTTTTCTTGCACTTCATTGCCATGGTTGTTGAAAAAGAAACAAAATAAGAAATCTTGAGAGGGAACGCAGTTTAGCGGAAGAGACACCTCTTCGCCGCCGTATACCTATAACGAGGATACTTACAGATCCGCAGCCGAAATGCGAGATTAGTTCCAGTGCTTACTGGAGCTGAATCAAAAGATTTAAGAAGAGATGTCAATTCATTTCTGGCTGCGAATTAACCAGTAAATGGATAAAACCAGATGAGTTGGAAGATTCCATATATTGCATAAAACAACGTTTATACGGAGATGAGTTTAATTTGGTATTGGACAAAAAGTTTGCCAATTTGAAAGAACTGTATACACTCTTGAGAAACACATACCTAAAATTAATCAAGTTAGATCCACTCACTCACCAAATCTAGTCCACTACTGCATTAGCTAGAGACCTCTGCAAAGAAATCGTTTGTAACAGGCCTTAGTGAACCAATGCTTAGAATCCATATGTTATTAAGAAAGACACGTTAGAGGAACTTGTAGTGGAGGCCGTAAATACGAGTATACTGCTCGAAAGAGGGCAACAGCACTATCAACTCAGTATGGAAGCTAACCTAAGTCTCATTACATCATTAAATTCTTATGAAACACGTAATATAGTAGCATTCCACCAGAACAGAAATAATATAGTGCCACTCAAGGCAGACCAGCACCAAGAGAATAAAGTAAATCCCCAAAAGAGCGAAAAGAAAGTTCCTACCTGCGACAAGTAGGGACACACCAGAGACTAATATTTTAATAGGAAAAATACGCCTTTCTGTATTAAATGTAAACAATATGGGCATGAGTTCAATCTATCCTGTACGTCGTTTAATAAAAATACAAAGCACCAAGGAAATTATACTCCAAAAACAGGGCATAGCAAGGAAAGCCAAGAAAATGTAAGCCCCAATCGGAGTTAGCCAGTAGCTAAATGTTTTTTTGCAAGAAACCCGGACACAGGATTGCCGATTGTTACAAAAGCAAAGAGTTGGAAAGAACTCAGGGATACTACGGGGAGGCCAGGTACGTCCAATAAACCGGGAACCTCAAAATGTTGCTAAAAATAGTCTTTAGGGATTGTTGACACACCCTCAGATAATAAGATGGTGGAAGTAGGTAGTCAGGCGTCCAGGGGGATTGTTGACCCATCCTTCCCATCCAGTGATAGCAAACGTGGTTATGGTTTTGGAGTCTCTGATGTAGATGATGTGTTCATTGAGTTTTCGTGCAAGGAAGCAAAAAATGGAAAACATATTTTAGTGGTAGACTCTGGGGCAGATACCAGTTTAGTAAAATCAACAGTAATTAATAAATGCGTTAGCCAGAAGCGACATTTAAGGAAAAATCTTAGAGGTGCATTCGGAGGATTTGTCACAACAATATCAGTCCAACATAAAAGGACTAAGGATTTGATTTAGAATTACACTTAATATATGAAGAGAGAGGGATACCTGCAGATGGTATTCTAGAAAGAGACAATTTATGGAATCGATCGGTCCTCAATAATATAAAAAAGAAGCTGATTTTCTTCGGTGAGCGAAAACAGCATTTTATGACTTTACCTCTCAAATCGTTGAACGAGGCTAATAGAGCAGTCTACAACAGTGAGGTTGTAGTGCCAGGAAGAACTATGAAGATAGTTCCCTTGAAGGTAAATACCGATTTGGAAACTGTTATAGTGGAAAAACAGAAGGTTTCACCCGGGATATTCTTAGGTAAGGCATTGGGATGTGTCACAAATAATAAAGTTTATGTACCAATACTGAAAATAAATATACTGATTTTTCCAAACCTTTTGTGCTGACAACAGATGTCAGCAATGAAGCCTTGGATGCAGTGCTATCACAAGGTGAAATTGGAAAAGATCGACCAATAGCCTTTGCGAGCAGAGCACTTAGTGATACTGAGAAAAGATAATCCATTATTGAAAAGGAAATTTTGGTTATCGTGTGGGCTGTAAAGAATCATAGAGCTTTTCTACTGTGTAGACCATTCAAAGTCTACACTGACCATCAGTCCTTACGAGGAATTAACATCTGAAAGACCAGACATCACGCTTGACACGTTTCAAGCATAAACTATCTGAATTTGATTTTGAAATAATTTATAAACCAGGCAAGCGAAACTTGAACGAGGATGCGCTCAGCAGAGTTCCACAACCGAATCATGAGTCAACAATGGTTGTGACCCGTTCTATGGCAAGAAACAAAGTCGACGAAACCGAAAGCCAAGAAGAGACTGATGAAAGCTCTTGTGACGAGTTAGAACTAGATAAAAATGCAGAAAACCAGGAGAACAAGAATGAGGAACTTCTCACTGATGAAAAGGATATATTGACGATACTTCGCGACTTCCATGATTCACCTGTAGCAGGGTGCTCTGAAAACTTATTTCAGGATTAGAAGACAGTATAGGTGGAAAGGTATGCTAAGCCAAATTGAAGAATATGTTAAAAATTGTAAAAAATGTCAAACTAACAAGAGCTCGAGGCTTACGAAAAAGCCAATGATATTAACTGACACACCATCTAAACCATTTGAAAAAGTATATATGGACATGGTAGGTATTCTTCCAGAGACGACATCTTGTAACAAGTACATACTTAATTTCAAGATGTTTTTTTCAAATTTTTTATTTGTGTAGCTATGGCAGATGCTGTAGCTAGCACAGTAGCAAAAGCGTTTTACAATGAAGTTATTGCGCGTTATAACATACCAAACTTTTAGTGACTGATAATGGTACGAATATCACCTCGAAATTATTTTCCGATACATGCAAGATGCTGGGTGTTAAAAAATTGCATTAACACCGTACCATCCACAAGCAAATGGTTCTTTAGAAAGAAGCCACAGACCATTAGTAGAATATCTTAAGAGTTTTGTTAAAGAAGATAGGTCTAATTGGGATCAGTGGTTAGCATCAGCGATGAATGTACACAACAACACCGTACATACTTTAACAAAACGAACGTCATTAGTGTTCTATACGGTTTCAAGATCACCTCTGTTCAATGCAGATGATCACAATAAAGTGTTAAAATACCAACTACAGAGGTCACATGAGCTAGTGAGGGAAAATCAAGAGAAAGCAAAGAAATCGGCTAAAATTCAATATAATAAAGGGATCCATCCTATAATTTTTAGAATAGGTGATAAAGTATTGTTGAGCAATCAGACTAGGAAAAATAAATTAAGTCCCATCTGGACCATACGAAGTGATACATATGGACAGTCCTGTAACGACGATTGTTAAAATCACACAAAATGGTAAAAAGTACCATAAAAATTTACTAAACCATTTTTATCAATAATATCAATCAATAATATCAATTATCAATAATCTAGTTTAACGAATTAATAGTGTTTGTCGTAAAAAAAATTCAGTTAGGATATAAAATACAACAGTGTGAAGTAAGAACTTCGTTAAGCTTCAAGACATAGAACAGGGCAAGTTGTCATGTTTATGTGTATAACCACATCTGTTGCAATACATCGCGTTGAATTGTAATTCGGTGTGTGAATACTCATGATTACGGGCGAATCAACTAGTCAAAGCATTTTAAGCAATCAAATAATTAAATTGGAGTTATTAGGAAATCGTTAAGATAGATCAAAGTCATAGCAATAGGACACAGAAGTTAGAAGAGAATTAACATAACGGGTTACCATTCCGTCATCCACGGTCGCAGATGAAAATATGCACAATCGAATAGTGCAGAAAAGTTGGATATTATAACAGAAGGAAACTGCAACGTTGTTGTTAAATTATACAAAATGTAATACAACGATGCATTTCCATGGTTTTAACTTTTAGGAAAGATAAATTAATATATAAACTTACTTTGTCTAAAAGTAAAATTATACAGCTTTGTAAAAACATAAAAAAAAATAAATATGTGGCACTTAAAGCTTCAAAGGGCTCATTGGCCGAGCTTCTCTTCCATTACTGTTGTGCGTCTTAAATTTTGGACAGTATTAGAATGGACCTACTTATTTTAGCCGGTTCCGAACGGCAGAACACTTGTGACATCTCTTTTTCTGAGCTTTGCTCTGTGACTTATTATCATTTCTTTCTTCTTCTTCTTTTTTAGAAGCTTTTTCATGGCAAGTTGTTACTGTCGGAAGAATTGCCAATTGCTTGCCGACAGGTACCGTTCGAAAGAAAAATCTTTTCGATATTAAAGTTGTTATGCATCAGCCGGGTATTGAACCACGACCTACAGATCAGAAGGCGAACACACTAACCACTGAGCTACGGCACCCACATAACAAAACATAACAACTACAAATTTTCTAGAACAAAAGTCTGATTTATAAGAATATACTACGACTATTATGTAGGTGTAATTATGAGAAAATGAGACAGCGATGTTAACGGAGACCAAATAGCTAATCGAGTTGAGGTTACATATACATAAGTTCCAATATCTACTGGACTAAGTAATACAGCGTTAAATAAGTAAACTCAACAGAATAAGCAACATTCTCATGAAATACTTGGGCTGTTTGATATACCAACAGCAATACACAGTGTGTACATACAAGACTCATGTGTTACGTTTTTATCCGGAGAGTGAACGCCTATTGTTGTTGTCGCGTATTTGACGCTGGGTTATAGGGTGTCACATAACGATATTTTTTAAAAGTGTTGCATACAAAAAATCACACCGCAAGATGTTGTCCATCCATTGAATGCGGTATGTCGAGAGAAATGTACATACCATACAAATCACGTGCACTGAGCTTTTATTTTGCTGAAGTATAAACATTGCAAAGATAAGCACTTAATAAGCAGCTTAAATCGTAAGTCACACGACTATAAAAAGAAAACACGATAACACCTCAACAATGCTGATTCTATAAAGGAGTAATGTTAGAACTATTCTAACATTGTACACTACGGTATATCACGGTGAGCAAGAAATCTACGTGTTATACAACAGTAGTACCGATGATAGCTGTAGTGCAGCGAGCAAAATTCCACATTCCAAACAAATCATCCTCGACACGTTAAAACAGATTCAACAACGAAAAAAAAATATAAAGCAACGGCGGAATTAACAAGAACTTCATCTAATCACAGTACGACAGAAGAAAGCGACTCAAGAGAAACAGGGATCCAAGAAAACCAGTAGCCGAAGCGGTAGATTGCAAGTAGAAGGTTTAAGTTTTAAAAATAGGTATAAAATATTAAGATACACATATAAATACACAGTATATATGAAATAAAAATATGTTATCTAGATAATTTGTAAATTCAATTTATAAAAGAAAAAACTATCAATCTTTCAAATTGATAATTTTCCCTTATCTAAAGGGGGAAGTGATGTTGTGAGGAAAAATGGTACGTTTCTCAATTTCGTGTCTAATTTGGCTCACTACATTATATAAGCATTCTAATTGTTATATTTTATATAATAAATATTATATTTCATTACTATAATGTTATAACAACACTTATTATATTCTGTATTATATCATTATGCACATTATATTATGTAGTTAATATTAATCTGTAATAACATCATAGTGGCTCAATGATAATTAGAGACAAAATATTGGAAACATTCCATATAAATAATCGTATAGTACATACGATAATATATTTTAATAGAAAGATGAAAAGGCACTTAATACGTGTATATGTACCCGATAAAACAAAATAGCAGGAAGTGAAGGAAATGATAATAAATAAAAATATTCAATACAGAATCATTTAACAATCACTACAAAACATTTATACCAACGATGACTAAAAGAAAAATTGGAAACTAACAACAAAAACCCAAATGATAAAATTGGCCAAGTATGGACACAGTTGGCAGCGAATGTTCTGAGCAGAGCAGAGGAATCTCTTGAAAATCAATAATTAAAAAAAGCAAGAAACCAAAGGGATAAAGGCCGTGTATTTGTGAAGTGTAAAGTGAAGTGCTTGGCAGCCGAAAAAAGGATAGCATACTTAAAAAACAGAGGACATATTATAAGTTACGATGGAGACTTCTCGACATGATGTTCCATCGTAATATGCATGGCGGTCAGAAAATAGTGTGGAATATGAAATCTAGAAAAGTAAATAAAGGAGTATAGTTCCTAATCAACCATGTCCATAACAGAATGGGAAACATACTTCCGACAATTATATAGCAACAACGAAGCAATAGAACAGAATAGAAGAATAAACCCTCACAATTTCTTATGAAGACGTAGAGTTCACTGCAACGAAGCGAAAGAATATAAAATCATCTTCTCTGGACCAGATAAGCAACGAAATGATAACAAAATTGCAGTTCTTTTTAATAAAATTTTACAAAGCAAAACGATTCCAGTCGTTGGGAAATAGGAACAATCCCTATATTTAAAAAGGGTGATAGATTACTTCCTGACAATCACAGAGGCATAAACCTTCTCAGTTTTGTACTTAAATTGTTCACTAAAATTCTGGCTCGACATATATCAGACACCGGGATTACCGAGGAACAAAAAGGCTTCAGACAAAACATATCAATCGCAGATATAATATTTATAACACGACAAATGCAGAGATGGCAGTTGAATTCAATAAGCCTGCATTCGTATGTTTTGGAGACTTAACTAAGGCGTTTGATAGAGTTATCTTGGACAACGTAGTCATTATTCTTCGCAAACCAGGAATCTGCAGTGAAATCATAAAAGTACTAAAAGATCTCAACACAAATAATAAGACATCCATTAAAGTAAAAAATGAGATATCATTGTAACTTCATTTGCTATGCTGACAATGAAACTCTAATCTCAGCTAACGAGGATGACCTGCAGCGCATATTATATGCCTTCGAGAAGTCAGTGAACAAATGATGAAATGACGCGTATTTGGGTGTTTAAGCGATGTTGTGTGGAGAAATAAACATATGAGCATAAAATCAAAAGTGCGTATTTACAAAACATGTGTAAGACCCATTCAAACCTATGCAACAGAAACAAGAGCTGACACGAAGAGCACGGAGCGAATTCAATTCCAAGTCATCCAAAAAAGATGGCAGAAATGTTGGACATCGACATCTACAGAGGACTAAATCTAAATCTAAATAAGTAATATATAAGTATATGGTATATAATCTTAATCTAGTATGTATCTAAGAAAATTGTTGTAACTAGTAGGATATTATCCTAAATAAAATCGAAGAAGGGGGTTTCAATAGTAAAATTATTTCGATAAGAATCTAAAAAATATAATAGGATAATATTTCTAAACGTATTTTTGTAAACGAATTTAATCTTAATATAACATTTTCTTTCACCTGCTATTAATTTTTGAGGAAAAATTATTTCAATATTACTTATATTTCTCATTTTCTTGAATAAATATGATTTATAAATATCACATATAATTTCAATTTCAATTTAATCTTTATCGTCGGACTCAGACATACTTATGTAAATACATACAAATGATTGAATGTGACAATGCCGTCTCCAAATAATTGTGTGAAGTTGGTTGTCATAGAAACGTTCGATCCATACTGTTTTCAGTGAATAGAAAACTATTTCTGCGTTCGAGTGATATCTTTGCCACCGTTTTTTCTGATATTTGTTGTTTATTTACAGTGGGATATCTCTATATTGTAAAGTATCTGCTTTAATCACAATGTGTACGAGAGAAACATCTTATATAGCCGTTAAGCACAATTCCAATCAAACCCCAACTTTACCGAAACGTAAAAATAATGGTGTTACGATAATAGAATGTATATGTATATTGATTGTTGATTAAATATATATATATATATATATATATATATATATATATATATATATATATATATATATATATATACTTACTTACTTACTTATATGTAATATATTAAAATAATGCTATAACAAGGAAATGCAAAATAAAAAAAGTAAAGAGAAACAGCGTTATTCTGAATATGCTTTGGAAATTTCAGCTAAAAGTCAAATTGTCGGAACAAGTGTAAATAAAATTGTTTTTATATAAATGAATGTATTTACCAAAGATTCCTCGGAATTGTTCATTTTTGGATTTGATTTTGATTTAATATCTCATGTCAATGCGGGATTTACGTTAATTTACAATCTAAAATTCTTTCGACCCTCTTATAATATACCTTAAGTTATTTAACAATACTGGTGCCAGCTTTCAAATTATATGGTTTGTTTGTGAAATTTAGTAATATTACGAAAAATAATTTCAAGAAAATTGAAAATGATATATGCATTTTGATTGCCTTTAAATATAAATCAATTATACGAATTTTTCAAAAATTTTAAAAGATTCTGTATTTCGATTTTTGTATTCAACTGCATTTAATAATAGGCGCATTCTTTTGCAACTCGTTTCCAAAAGAATGCAGCTAATGAACGCCGTTTCGAATTTTTGGACCAATTCTTCTTCTCTCAGTATTTTCCCTAACACGTCTTAAGTTTTTGTAATAAATCTTGTAAAAAAGAAATTTGTCATTATATGTTAGATGAAAAATAATAATAATGATTGCATATAAAAGAGTTTTTATAATATAATATTGTTTTTCTTGGCAAATTAATACAAAGACATGAAAAATATAAATGTTCACAAATCTCTTAGTGATATTTAATCTATTCGCTGACGAAGAAGTTCTTATAGTTATTAAAATTGATGGGAAAATATTAGCAATATATTGATATAAAAATTGAATCTTGCAAGTTGTCACCTGTGTACTTTTGGGGTGCTGACGTCATACATATACATTGGATCATTCAATGTGTTTGTTCTTAGTTCACATGTATAGTTGAAGATAAAAATACTACATATTTTTTATATCCACATTAACAATGTATAAATAGAACAAGAATAATATTCTTGTACCATATAAAAGGTATGAAAGTGATATACATGATGATACATGCACGTATATTTTCTGTATACTATAGTACAAGAATATTTTACACTGAAGTGTTCAATGTCATCTTCTCTTTGCTCTATTTACAGTATTTGGCTTGTTTTTATGAACAACTGCATTTTTCCACCGACATATTAGGTATGGTACTCAGCACTAAATTCTGATCCAAATTGAAATACAACAAACTGAGTGGGCTCATTTTAGTTGGTGAACAGCAAGGTGTTGCCGATGTAGTCAGCGAAGTAAGATGCGTATGCGTGTATTGCTCCAGATAACCAACCTTACATTCGCCATTGCAAAAGTATGCATCGAATGTGGTTGGCGCAACAACAAAGTTCCAACCAAAATTTGTAAAATTCACTTTTAGGGGATAACGGCAGCAGCGCATCTCGCGATCACTCTCCTGGCAATCCAATGAAGTGCTACGCTTGCGACGACGTTTCTCCTCAGTTATCACTTCGATGTGAACGGTCTGTGAGAGAGAAAAAGAGAAAGAGGAAAGAATTAAAGTAATATAAATCAACATCCCACCGGTGTCTAAATTAGTGGAAGTGTTATTTATCTGTCAACAGATATATATATATATATATATATATATATATATATATATATATATATATACATATATATATACATATATATATATATATATATACATACAGTGGCTCACAGCTTATTTCGTACAGTGTATATATTTTTATGTACATGGCTGTAACATCGAAACTAAAAAACTTATCAATAAGTTTTGAATGTAGATGTCTATGTATGTGTTTAGTAAACCTAATAAGAAAACGGGGAACCCCAAAAATTGTTCTTTTTGTCATGCAAGAGAGAAAAACTATTGATCAGCTGATTTTCAGCTCACATCTTATTTCGTACACAAACTTCAATGTAAGTAAGTTTCATTCTGCCGCGCAGTTACAAAGTTTTTTTGAATTGTATGAGTTTTTGGACCCTTTTAACTATTATAACAATTTTTATTATTATTATTTTAAATAGTTAAAGTGCTGTAAATTAAACATTTAGCGTTATGGGTCGTCGTACAACGATGGAACGGCGTAAACTGGTAATTAACCATTTTAGGAAAGGTCAGAGTGTGCGAAAAATTGCTGAAATGACAAATTTAAGTGCCTCAACTGTCCAATACATCATTCAACGCTTCGTTCGCGAAAATCGGTTGGAGAACAAGGGCAGAGAAGCACCTAATAAGATTTTCAACGCATCAGACGAGCGTTATATTGTACGAAAAATTAAGAAAAATCCAAAGTTATCCGCTCCGAAGTTGGCTGCAGAGGTTCAGCGTGAAATAGGAAAATCATCCAGTGCTGAAACTGTCCGACGTGTGCTGCGCAATCATGACTTGAACGGTAGAGTAGCCCGAAAGAAACCATTCATTTCAAAAATGAATATACAACGCCGACTTGACTTCGCCAAAGAGCATATTATTAAGACTCCTGCGTTGTGGAATACCGTTATTTTCGCGGATGAGTCTAAGTTTAATATTTTTGGCTCGGACGGAATGTCATATGTTTGGCGTAAAGCGAATACCGAGCTAAACAAGGAGAACCTTAAGCCACAGTGAAGCATGGTGGCGGTAGCGTGATGGTTTGGGCCTGTATGTCAGCAGCCGGAGTAGGTGAATTGGTTTTTATTGAGGAAACAATGGACAAAATGAAGTACCTCGAGATTCTGAAAAACAATTTACTTCAAAGTGCAGACAAACTGGGTTTGCGGGATGAATTTCGGTACTACCAAGATAATGACCCAAAACATAAATCTGGGATTGTGCAATCTTGGCTTATTTGGAACTGCCCACACTTGATGTATCCACCACCACAGTCACCTGACATGAATGTGATTGAAAATCTTTGGTCTATTTTGGACAATAAAATAAGAACACACAAGATTTCTAATAAGCAAGACCTAAAGAAGGTACTGATGGAAGAATGGAAAAAAATCACACCAGACATCACTCAAAAATTGGTGGATTCAATGCCAAATAGACTCCAGGCTGTCATTAACGCTAAGGGATGTCAACTAAATATTAAAATCAACTTACTTTGTTTTTAGTTTGAACTTAAAGAGACTGTACGAAATAAGCTGTGACATGAATTTTCCTATTTTTTTCTTAATTTATTTTTTTATAGTGTCAAAAACTAAAATTTTGAAAAAGTAAATTTTGAAAAATAAAAAACAAACCTTCCTTTCTAAAATGGCATTTATATTTTGTTCAAATTTTTGCTATATTAGGAATTACGACTGCAGCAATTTTTAAACTGTCACTGTACGAAATAAGCTGGGAGCCACTGTATATATATATATATATATATATATATATATATATATATATATATATATATATATATATATATATATATATAGCCGGTTAGCCGGTTCCGAACAACAGAGCTCTTGCGACATTTTTTCTGAGCTTTGTTACGGAGTTCTTTTAGAAGCTTTCCCATGGCCATATATATATATACACAAGGTGCGTCAAGTATGTATTAAGACTCGAACTATATCTTAGCAACCAAGCGCGCCATCTATGTGTGTGAAAATGTGTGCTTCATCCTTCCTCTACTAACTGTCAAAATTTCATGGCAGCTGGTTGACATTTAATGTTTATTGACATTCATTTTACAAATCACGTGTTCGTTTGATGTTGAAATGTTAACATGAAATTTAACATGAAATTTAACACACATCACTCATTGTTCGTCAATTTTTGGATCAGAGTCAGGTCTGTGTGTTGAATCACCCGCCGTATTCACCTGATTTGGCAACGTGCGACTTCTTTTTGTTCCTCAAAATTAAATTGCAGTTGAAAGGGTGCTTTTTTGACGACATTCAGACTATACAACGGGCTTCGACGAGGGCACTGGAGGCAATTCCGAAAAATGAGCTGGAACACGCGTTTGAATCGCTATTAAATCGATGTAGCAAGTGTATTGAATCAGGAGGAGAATATTTCGAATAATTATATCGAAAAATTAGCAGATATCGTGTTTTAATTGTGTTTTATAGAGGCGGTCTTAATATATAATTATCGCACCTTGTATAGATATATATATATATATATATATATATATATATATATATATATATATATATATATATATATATACATATATATATATATATATATATATATATATATATATATATATATGGAAATCCATTATTCTTGCATCAGATTTTATTTATTTCAATGGTTCCCAGCGGTGCAATGTTTAGCTTCTGGGCAATAGAAACAGTGTTCATATAACAATATGACAATGGGCCTTCCAGAGCCAGGAATCGACGAAACCAAAACTGCAGTGATTGGCTGTTACAGTATCACGACCATAAACACTATTCACATTTTCAGCCGTCTGGCATATATATCGTATATATACATATATACATATATACATATATATATATATATATATATATATATATATATATATATATATATATATATATATATATATATATATATATATATATATATATATATATATATATATATATATATATATATATTCAAAGTATTTGCCCTCACTAGCTATACATTTTTCCCATTTCTCGGGCAATTTCTGTATACCATGCCAAAAGAATTCCTCATTTTTCGAGGCAAACCACTCGTCAAGCCATTTTCCGACGTCTTCATACGAATCGAAGTGCTGTTAGGCGATCGCGTGACCCATCGACGAAAACAGGTGATAGTTAGAAGGGACCAGGTCTGGTGAATAAGCGGGATGAGGTAGCACCTTCAAATTGAGTGTTTCCATGTAGTTTTGGACCAGTTTGACGTGTGCGAGGGGGCGTTGTCGTGGAGAAAAAGCACGGCGCAATTTCACTAGTTGTTGTTGGTAGCGGTGAGCATTAACAGTTTTACCAGGTTTCAACAGCTCGTAGTAGATGACACCCTGCCGATCCCACCAAACGCACAACATCGTCTTGCGTCCAAAGCGATTTGGTCTTGGAGACGAAGTTGCTGGTTGGCAGGAACGACTTTCTTTTGTGTCTAGCAAGCAACATCTCGCATGTGTTTTGGCGTCGCTCCATCTGCCTATAGTTCAATTCATGGGGTACCCATTTTCCAAATTTTTCAACCATCCCTCCTTCGGCCCAAAGAATTGGCTTGTTGTTTAACACCTAACTGCTCGGCAAACATTTTTTGCGATTGGGTGTCGTCCTCATCCAAAAGAGCCTGCAAATCATGGTCGTCAACTTTTCTGGGTCTATTTTTACGCTTCTTGCCACTCAAGTCAAAATGGCGTTCTTTGAACCGACGAAACCAGTCTCTGCAAGTGGTTTCCGATAGCGCACTGTCACCATAAGCCTCCACAAGCATTTGATGCGACTCAGCAGCAGTTTTCTTCAAATTGAAGCACAAAAGTAGAGCTTCCGGCATATGCTCTTTTTTTGGCACGAAACTAGACATGATTATACAAGGAAAAATGTATGTTGTTGTATGAAATCACAGATGATGTTTATTAATTGATATAAACAGGTGTCGAACTCATAAAAAAAGGATGCACAGTCGATAATAACTCAATATGCTCACTAACGCCATCTACGAGCAAACAGCGGATTTAAGCTTGTACACCTGGTATACACACACACACACATATATGTATATATATATATATATATATATATATATATATACATATGTGTGTGTGTGTGTTTTTTTTTTTTTTTTTTTTGTATTCGAAGGGGGAATCTTTCTTAGATGGCATGTACGATTCATACTGTCCGCTAAAGGTACACCTCATTCGGGACCACGCCCAGTCAGTATTATCTTACTATGCTGGACTTGCGAACCAGTACGCCTACGTAATAAACCCTTAACTTCGACCTCTATAGCTTGTTTGTGTCCTGCGGGACCGCCGTTAAGCACTACTTCGCAGGACTGAGCTGAGCTAATATGCCTCTTCAAACATCCCGTACATGGCGTTCACACAGCTGCAGTTATATTTCTCCGCTGCCACTCCTCCTTCCTGAGCTCCTTGAGAGCTATTGCAGCCCATTCTTTCATCTTAAACCACACCAAACTCGATCGCAGCATATGGCTCACAATGTTATCAGGTGTCATCCTTTCATTTATTATCTTCTCTATGGTCATTCTCTGCGTCTCAAATCTTAGGCAAAAGAAAAAGATATGCTGAGCGTTTTCGCCAACAGTGTTGTAGAATGAACATTCTGTCGCGTCATCATGACCGAATCTGTGGAGGTACTCTCTGAAACAACCATGGCCCGTCAAAAACTGCGTAAGGTAGTAGTCTGTCTCTCCGTGTCCTCTTTCGACCCAAGCTTGCACGTTTCTGATGAGCCTGTGGGTCCACCTCCCTTTTCCTGCGGCGTCCCATTGACTTTGCCATTCGTCTAGGCTCGTCTGTCTCTCCTCTTTCCGTTCGGTTGCCGTTAACCGCCTATTCAGGCTTTTGGTTCTGTTATATACTCTGCCCAACTCCGAGGCCATTATGTCCGGCGGCATAATGCCAGATATAATACCGGCACCTTCTTGTGACACTGTCCTAAATGCACATGCAACTATAATAGCGCTTAACCTGAAAACTATCTTCGCCTTCTTCGAGTATGTTTTTTGCCGCAGAGCTGCCCCCCATATAGGCGCCGCGTACATCAGTATTGATTGACTAACTTTAGCCAGGAGCGCTCTCCTACTCTGGCTGGGGCCACCAATGTTGGCCATGATTCTCGTCAGAGCCGCTGTCATTGTTGCCGCCTTACCGCAGGCTTTTTCGATATGCGCCTTGAAGTTGAGCCTCGTATCAATCATTACACCTAGATATCTCAACGAAGGTTGCGTTGTAATGTTGTAGCCGTCAATGTTTAGGGTGATTTTTTCGAGTTTTTTCCTGCTCGTGATAAGTACAGCCTCTGTTTTCTGTACCGCAAGCTGGAGCTTTGTCGTCGTGAGCCAATCCTTAATTTTCGAAGCTGTCTCTCTGCAGATGCTCTGAACTTGGGAGAGCTCCTTCGCAACGATCGTCACGGCAATGTCGTCCGCGTAGCCAATTATCTGGGCTTCTTTTGGCAATGGAAGGTTTAACACCCCATCGTACAGCACGTTCCACAGTATCGGGCCAAGTACAGATCCCTGCGGCACTCCACCCGTCACTACGTAGCTTTTGGGCCCTTCGTCCGTGTCATACAACAGTGGTCTGTCAGACAGATAACTATTTATTATTCGCATTAGGTACGCTGGCGTTTCCTTTGCCTCCAATGCCCTCATAATAAGATGCCAGTGTGCCGAGTTGAAGGCATTTTGTACGTCTAGTGTCACTACTGCACTGCCTTCTTCTTAGGGTTCTGCGTTTTGCGTTTGACCTGCGCCCAGCTCTCTGTTTTCTTTTTCTCTTTGGCAGGACTATTATTGCCTCCATCGCTTTTGCTCGTGTTATCCGTCGGCTTTTGCACTTCCTCGTGAGTGGCTCTGTTCCTCTTGGGTGGTGTTTTCCGTGTCAGCTGCTCGTCCTCGCGGGGCCTCTTCGGCGTTGATCCTATAGATGTTAGCCTGAGGGGAACATTTCGTCTATTTTCTTTGCTTTTATTATACTCTTCTCGGGCACGTTCGTGAAGTCGCGTTACTGAACTGAGCAGATCCCTGATTTGGTTGTTGATTGATCGTTGCGGTAGTCGCATGGCTTCAGTCAACTTCCTGATTGCCTCACCTAATTCTGACATGATATCGGCACTCGATTGCGTCGTTGTAGCCATAGGCGTGCTATCTTGCATCGCAGGTGGCGAAGACTTTGCTCTTACTGGCTTTTCCGCAGTTTTCGGCGACCGCACCAGTCTTGGTGCACGCTTAAAAGGGTCAGCTTCGACAGTTTTGCCATCTTCACTCGGTATCGGTGTCTTCTTGGGCGGCTCAGCTCCAGGTATCTTGCTACCACCATCGCAAGGACTTTGAGTACCACTGCTCATGGTGATGCCATCTATATTGCTGCTATTGTTTTTGTTGTTTCTCAATTTGTTATCCATTTACTTTCTGTACCAGCGCATCGTGTGTAGGGGGGCGGGCCGAAATAGACAGGAGCGGGTATACCCTCGGGGACAATGCCCCTACCCCAGTTCCCTGAGGCCTGTCCTTCGCTTTACCGGTTCCGGAAAACACGGACGAACCGGCGCTCGCCCGGAGCAACGCAGGCTACAACTCCTGCGTCCAATACACACTTCCTGACTAAGGCCCGAAGGGGCTGGTTACTGATACCCACCGCGGCTAACACCTCGGCAGAGGAAGCTCACATCACCTTCATCCTCCCAACAGCAGAGAAAGCTGTTGAGGTTCTGAAGGACTCCCAGTGCGCCGCGGAGTATACCGATCGATTTAACAGCCGCACCTAACATGGTGTACAGACGCTGACCAGGAAGCCGTCCATTATGGAAACCGTCGCGCCTGGGTTTTTTTATAACTCATCATGCCCAAGCATGATGAGGGGGACACATAATTCAAAGAGGCGGTGTCGGCTCGCCACTGTCACAGGAATTTCATAGGACGCGCTTTTATACCGCCTCCTCCATTCCTGCCGCTCATCGTCGGGGATTGCTTATTCGTTTAAACTTATCTCGCAATTAACCTGCTACTACAGGCCGTCCGGCTATCCGCGACCTGCCGACCCCCCCGGTAGCTTAGAGCCCAGCTATAGTACCCGATCCCGTAGGATCAGACCGTCCGGGTGTGTGTGTGTGTGTGTGTGTGTGTGTGTGTGTGTGTGTTATAACATATATATGTACGTGGACAACTTTGCGGAAGGATTTGGGTGTAAAACCTTTTACCTTTTCCACTTTTTTATCGGAAAATTGTGTTCAGCGACGAAGCTAATTTCTGGTTGAATGGATACATGAACAATCAAAATTGCTATATTTGGTGTGAAGATCAGCCAGAAGCATTGCTAGAACTGCCAATGCATTCCGAAAAATGCGCTGTTTGGTGTGGATTATAGTTTGGTGAACAGCTTATTTCACCTTTGGGGCCGGTCAATTGGCCGCCTAGATCATGCGAGTTAAAGCTTTATACTATTTTTAGTGGGGTTATGTTAAGACTCATGTCTATGGCGACAAGCCCGCAGCGGTTGACGCACTGGAAGCCAATATTGAAGAATGTATTCGTGAGATACCGGCCGATATGTTGGAGAGACTATGCCAAAATTGGACCCAGCGTATGAATCATTTAAAATCATATTTACCATGAACCATGAAATCATCTTTAAACATTGAATTATATAGATCGTTCTATCGACTCAACTATATATTTCATACATACCGCTAAATTTTATGTGTTGTTTTTAATCAAATCCGAAGGCTCTTAAAAAATCACCCTGTATATATATATATTATTTCGTTCATCAAATTTCCTAATTCGAAAAAATTATGTAGTAAATAAAAGAGAATTCTTGGAAAAATATTCCTTAGCGTAAGAGTTTGCTTATTAATTGGAAGCAATAATTAGAAATATTGTAGTTTACAGTAATGTTTATTTCTAATTAATCCTGGTCCCCGTAGATTGACACGGTAAATATAAGTAGACTGTATTAATTTCTGCTCTTAGACTCAACGTAACACATTTCTGTATTCGGACCGAGTAAGGTCATTCCAAAAACTTCCACAACGCCACATTGCTGAAATCTCGCTTAGCACTTATGATATATTGGGCATATTGACAATTGACTAACCATTTCACAATAACGCTTGGAGTAAGATTACACACAATAAGAATTTAAAAGACTTTCAAAAGCATATTAACAAAATTGTAACAGATAAAATATTCTTAAAAATTAATAAATTCTTTGCCGTCATCTTCGTTTTTTGTTATTGTTTCTTGAGTGTGAAAACGACGATTTCACAAGACACTCCGCTGTTTGCTCGTAGATGGCGTTAGTGAGCATATTGAGTTATTATCGACTGTGCATCCTTTTTTTTATGAGTTCGACACCTGTTTATATCAATTAGTAAACATCATCTGTGATTTCATACAACAACATACATTTTTCCTCGTATAATCATGTCTAGTTTCGTGCCAAAAAAAGAGCATATGCCGGAAGCTCTACTTTTGTGCTTCAATTTGAAGAAAACTGCTGCTGAGTCGCATCGAATGCTTGTGGAGGCTTATGGTGACAGTGCGCTATCGGAAACCACTTGCAGAGACTGGTTTCGTCGGTTCAAAGAACGCCATTTTGACTTGAGTGGCAAGAAGCGTAAAAATAGACCCAGAAAAGTTGACGACCATGATTTGCAGGCTATTTTGGATGAGGACGACACCCAATCGCGACAAATGCTTGCCGAACAGTTAGGTGTTACACAACAAGCCAATTCTTTGGGCCGAAGGAGGGATGGTTGAAAAATTTGTAAAATGGGTACCCCATGAATTGAACGATAGGCAGATGGAGCGACGCCAAAACACATGGGAAATCTTGCTTGCTAGACAAAAACCAAAGTCGTTCCTGCATCTTGTGGTGACTTGCGATGAAAAGTGGATATACTTTGAGAATCCTAAACGAAAAAAATCGTGGGCGATCCCGGCCAACCAGCAACTTCTTCTCCAAGACCAAATCGCTTGGACGCAAGACGATCCTGTGCGTTTGGTGGGATCAGCAGGGTGTCATCTACTACGTGCTGTTGAAACCTGGTAAAACTGTCAATGCTCACCGCTACCACCAACAACTAGTGAAATTGCGCCGTGCTTTTTCTCCACGACAATGCACACATCAAAACTGGTCCAAAACTACTTGGACACACATCAATTAGAAGGTGCTACCTTATCCCGCTTATTCACCAGACCTGGTCCCTTCTGACTATTACCTGTTTTCGTCGATGGGTCACGCGCTCGCCGAACAGCACTTCGATTCGTATGAAGACGTCGGAAAATGGCTTGACGAGTGGTTTGCCTCGAAAAATGAGGAATTCTTTTGGCATGGTATGCAGAAATTGCCCGAGAGATGGGAAAAATGTATAGCTAGTGAGGGCAAATACTTTGAATAAATTAATTTTTGGGTTTCTATGAAAAAAAAAATGTGTGTTTTTTTTACTGCGGTTTTAAGCTTGTACACGTGGTATATGAAGTATCAAAGAGCATAGTCACAGTCATACAATAGATATAGTGCATTAAAAAAAACCATTATTAGAATTATAAAGATAGTAAGTTAAAATATACAGTATATTCAGTATAGAGTATATCTATAGTATATCCTAATAAAAAATACATTATTTTAAATAATTGCAGTAAGCTAATATAGTATGTTAATCTTAAGCTTGTCAAAAGCTTGTCAAATTTTTGTAAAAGGCTATATATTAATTGTAAATAAACATTACTCTCTAACAAATGAGTTAAAAATTATAATACAAATAAAGCAACTTCATTTTCACACATAAGAGAAATGAAGAATTGCACAAACATTATTATTGCTGTAAAAAGAACTGACCGCATTCATAGTCAATTATGACTGCACACGACATAATTGTACCGTGGAGACGGTCAATGCCAATCGATATTTGTCAGTTAAATATTTAAACCTTGCTGTAACAATATACTAATAATAAGCAATAAGCAATTTTGTAACATTTAATTCTATTTGAATAACCTTGTTCGATCACTGGATTCTGTTAATAATAATTGCAACACTTATTTTGTACAACTATATACAGCAACAAATTATTAAATCAACTCTATTTACAATAACAGTCTAATGTATTTGCAACTTTTGCCTCTGATACTGTACCAATGTTTGTTCAATCACGTTCGGAATTCAATTGAATTCATTTGTCAACAACTGGCCCTATTTATATTCTGTGGCAACACTTCAGAATCTTCCTTTATCGTAGTCTTCCTTTTTCTTTCTCGTTGGCTTGTTCTGGTTATCGCCTATTTCTTTTTGATGACATTCGTTACACTGCCCTCTTAACCTTGTTCGTCCCGAACAGGTTTTTATACTTCCTCCCGATATGGTGCAAGTCGCTTCAAGTGCAATACTTTAATCTTTGCTCTTTTATTCCAGGCACGTTGAATACAATACACTATGTCATTTATCTTTGCTATAATCTCCTTCCCAATGAGTCTGTAGCTTAGGGGACAGACCCTTCTCTCGTTGTGGATTATGAAGCATTACAAGCTCTCCTTCATAGAACCCTTTTGAATTTGCTTTCAAGTCATACCTGGCCTTCATCTTATCGATTATTATCTGCGACCGCTCTCTGACGAACTGATGTACTTGATCCAACTGTTCCCGCTTTTCGTTAGTGTAGTTACCGTCGGTTGATGTGCTTGGTGTTGTTATTCCAAATTTTAAATCAGTTGGCAATCTTAACTCGTTTCCAAAAATTGGCATTGCTGGTGTAGTAGCAGTCGTATCACGTTGGGCGCATCGATATGCCATGAAGAACATTGGTATATGTACATACCAGACTCCAGAATTTATCTACGACTTTTCTCAAATGTTCCTCCAAGGTACGGTTAAATCGTTCTACCATGCCATCAGATTGTGGATGCAAAGGTGTTTTACGAGTTTTGTATATACCCTACATACGGCACATCCCTTGGAATATAACTGATTCGAAATTTCGACCTTGGTCTGAGTGTAATTCCATCGGTACACCAAAACGAGTAATCCATTGGTTAACGAATACATCCGCAACTGTACTGGCTTCCTGATTTTGAATGGGGTATACTTCAGGCCAATTACTGAAGTAATCTATAAGCACCAGAACACATTTGTTCTCTGCGTTGCTTATTGGAAATGGTCCAACTATGGCCATAGTAATTCGCTCAAATGGAGTACCCACGGTGTATTGGTGCATCTTATCTCGATTTTTCTTATTGGGACCTATGGCCATTGCACATTGCTTACACTTCCGAATCCAATCAGCGACATGGTTATGACATCCAACCCAATAATATCGTTTCTTTCTTTTATCGACGGTTTTGGTGATTCCCAAATGCCCTCTACTGGAAGCATTGTGATACTCAGTTATCACTTCGTTTATTCTTGCCTTGGGTACCACTAGAAGAACATTGGTGATTTTCCCATCTTCACTTTTCAATGCTCGGAATAGACATCCATCTCTGAAGTGCATGCTTTGCCACTGCGTCCAGTATGCATTTGCTATTGGACTTTCTCGGCTGCAAGGACGACGAGATAGAGCGTCCGCGTTGCCGTGATGTTATCCTTTACGGTGCTCGATTGTAAAGACACAACTCTTCAGCAGTTCAATCCAACGCGCCAATTGTCCTTCTGAGTCCTTCCAGTATAAATAAAACATCATGTTCTCGAAGATTTCAGTAGCGTCTACTTGCAAGCAACATCTATATGTCTGGAAGAATACATCTCTAAGCTAGTGTAATGACGTAAAAAGTGTAATGATGGACTAACTAGCTAAGCTAACCACTAAATATCTTTTCAGTCCAAGCGTCAGTCAAAGCGGTTGCACCGCTCCTTCAATAGACAGCTCGTGTGTTGCCACAACAAGCTTGACATTAATGAGAATAAACCACAGCGTATTAGTGTTAGTTTAATTCTGAATTTTATTTTCGAATATGGGCTCTATTTATACCACATAATTCTTTCCAGAATTTCCAATATTCCCATCCATTTCCATATGCTGACCTAGATCAATCAACACCTAGGTTGCAGCAAAAACCAATGCTTAGATTTGGGTTAATTGGTCATACATACATAACACTTAGAGTGGCGACACAATAATTCATAATTGTGTAAACACAATATAATGATATTCTATATCAATGCAAGTGATCGAAAATATCAGTATATCATGTGGCCTCTGCATTTCAAGAAAAGCGAAATGTAAACAAAAGTGAAACAAAAATAGATATATATGTATGACCATGTATGTACATAATGATATACATATGTGTAGTTGATACAAACATATTTGTATGTACGTAATGTATTTTTGTACAGTACAGTATATTGCTACGCACAATGGTATGCATATGCGATGATATGGTACCACTACACTAGTAATATCTGCGATATACTGTCCCCGAAGATACAGTATTTCCGAACAGCAATATAAAGAATTTTTCTCAACTCTTGGTAGCAAATTCTTGGTTGCTGGCGATTTCAACGCCAAACACACTCACTGGGGCTCCCGCTTAATAACTCCAAAAGGCAGGAGATTATGTTCAGATGGAAAATATCTCCACAGAGTGTAATTATGATCTATCATCTGACCACTCACCCACGGTAATATCTATAAAATCACCAAGAAAATAGACTGGTTGAAATTTAAGAAATATATAAATTCCCATCTTCCTCTGAGTACTGTATTAAGAAATGGACACGATGTAGACTCAGCACTCGAAAAATTCAACCAGCTGCTCTCATAAGCTCTCAGCTCAGCCACCTGCACAAAGGTATGCAAGCAATCAAACTATAGCCCATACACACCAGCCGACATTGAATTGCTAGTAAGACAGAAAAGAAGACTCCGAAGACAATAGCAAGAATTCAGATCACCGAATCTGAAAACACAGCTACAGCACTACACTCGAAAGTTAAAGCAAGCCTTAAAAAATAAAAACAACAAAGAGTTAGAAGAGCATATAGCGAAATTAACACCTGGTGAAGCGTCAGACTACTCTTTGTGGAAATCAGCAAAAAACTCAAATCGGCCAATTCTCACTGATTCCCCCATCCGTTTGAGTGACGGTAATTGGGCTAGAAGCAACTGTGAGAAGGGTTTGGCTTCTGCAACCCACCTAAAAAGTGTGTTTACACCTAATCCACCCTCTTTACAGCCCTCATTACCAAAATTAACTTCTCAACCTTGCTCAATAACGCTCAAAATTAAAAAAAAGGTCATATTCAAAGCAATTTATAAAGATTTAAACCCAAAAAAATCACCTGGTCCAGATAAAATTACCGGTAAAATGATAAAAGAGCTACGTCCGGCTTCAGTAATTCATCTCATGCACATTTTCAATGCTATCCTTCGTATTAAACACTATCCCGAATACTGGAAAACTTCAAAAATGATTATGATAGCAAAACCAGGAAAAGACCCTACAAAAGTTGCATCTTACAGACCAATCAGCCTCCTGCCTCTACTCACTAAAGTATTCGAAAAGCTACTTGTCATGAATATAACTTTATTTATTAATCTCAACCAACTGATTCCTTAACATAATAAGGAACACTTTTGAAGAAAAAAAGTATTGCTCAGCTGTCTTTCTTGATATCACTCAAGCCTTCGATAAAGTATGGCACGATGGCCTTATTTACAAATCCATTGGTGGTCTGGTGGTGTTTTCGCAAGGTAACGTGTCTAACAGCCTCAACCAGGTGGGGCTAGCGCAATCCTTGTTGAACTCATCGCAAGTCAACTCACTGGCTGTCATGTAGTTTGATCTGAGCGCTATGTGATGATACCTTTATTTGTTAATGAGGGGTAGTCATATAGCTTGCTCTGCTTACTCTGTGATGGCGCTTTCATTATTATTAATGGGGTCCCTCCATGTGGCGACCACCGGGCAACGTCTTCCTGGCACCCGCTGGGAGGCGGCTGAAGTGAGTGGCGAAAATCTCCTTGGTTAGAGGTTGTGCGTTGGGTTTGGGACCCGCCACATAAAAAACCCCCCCAATGAAAAAAACAAATATGCCTCGGATAAGGACTACCGCTTTTGTTGATGACCCCCGCAAACGAAAAAAGGACCACGATTTACGGATATGCACCTGGAATGTCCGATCCCTTTATAGGGAGGGTGCCTCTATCCAGCTGGTTGGTGTCCTCGAAAAATACAGAGCTGACATCACCGCTCTCCAGGAAATGCGATGGACAGGACAGGGCTGCTCCAAAAGAGCGTCCTGTGACATCTACTACAGTTGCCATGCTGAAAGGCACGAATTAGGATGTGGATTTTTGGTCAGCAAGAGACTACGACATCTTGTCTCACAGTTCACGCCTGTGAACGAACGGCTGGCCACAATCCGCATCAAGGCAAAATTTTTCAACATCAGCCTTATATGTGCCCACGCTCCGACGGATGAGAAGGACAATGTGACCAAGGAGAGCTTCTTTCAGCGCCTCGAAGAAGCTTATGACCGCTGCCCACGGTAATATCTATAAAATCACCAAGAAAATAGACTGGTTGAAATTTAAGAAATATATAAATTCCCATCTTCCTCTGAGTACTGTATTAAGAAATGGACACGATGTAGACTCAGCACTCGAAAAATTCAACCAGCTGCTCTCATAAGCTCTCAGCTCAGCCACCTGCACAAAGGTATGCAAGCAATCAAACTATAGCCCATACACACCAGCCGACATTGAATTGCTAGTAAGACAGAAAAGAAGACTCCGAAGACAATAGCAAGAATTCAGATCACCGAATCTGAAAACACAGCTACAGCACTACACTCGAAAGTTAAAGCAAGCCTTAAAAAATAAAAACAACAAAGAGTTAGAAGAGCATATAGCGAAATTAACACCTGGTGAAGCGTCAGACTACTCTTTGTGGAAATCAGCAAAAAACTCAAATCGGCCAATTCTCACTGATTCCCCCATCCGTTTGAGTGACGGTAATTGGGCTAGAAGCAACTGTGAGAAGGGTTTGGCTTCTGCAACCCACCTAAAAAGTGTGTTTACACCTAATCCACCCTCTTTACAGCCCTCATTACCAAAATTAACTTCTCAACCTTGCTCAATAACGCTCAAAATTAAAAAAAAGGTCATATTCAAAGCAATTTATAAAGATTTAAACCCAAAAAAATCACCTGGTCCAGATAAAATTACCGGTAAAATGATAAAAGAGCTACGTCCGGCTTCAGTAATTCATCTCATGCACATTTTCAATGCTATCCTTCGTATTAAACACTATCCCGAATACTGGAAAACTTCAAAAATGATTATGATAGCAAAACCAGGAAAAGACCCTACAAAAGTTGCATCGTACAGACCAATCAGCCTCCTGCCTCTACTCACTAAAGTATTCGAAAAGCTACTTGTCATGAATATAACTTTATTTATTAATCTCAACCAACTGATTCCTTAACATAATAAGGAACACTTTTGAAGAAAAAAAGTATTGCTCAGCTGTCTTTCTTGATATCACTCAAGCCTTCGATAAAGTATGGCACGATGGCCTTATTTACAAATCCATTGGTGGTCTGGTGGTGTTTTCGCAAGGTAACGTGTCTAACAGCCTCAACCAGGTGGGGCTAGCGCAATCCTTGTTGAACTCATCGCAAGTCAACTCACTGGCTGTCATGTAGTTTGATCTGAGCGCTATGTGATGATACCTTTATTTGTTAATGAGGGGTAGTCATATAGCTTGCTCTGCTTACTCTGTGATGGCGCTTTCATTATTATTAATGGGGTCCCTCCATGTGGCGACCACCGGGCAACGTCTTCCTGGCACCCGCTGGGAGGCGGCTGAAGTGAGTGGCGAAAATCTCCTTGGTTAGAGGTTGTGCGTTGGGTTTGGGACCCGCCACATAAAAAACCCCCCCAATGAAAAAAACAAATATGCCTCGGATAAGGACTACCGCTTTTGTTGATGACCCCCGCAAACGAAAAAAGGACCACGATTTACGGATATGCACCTGGAATGTCCGATCCCTTTATAGGGAGGGTGCCTCTATCCAGCTGGTTGGTGTCCTCGAAAAATACAGAGCTGACATCACCGCTCTCCAGGAAATGCGATGGACAGGACAGGGCTGCTCCAAAAGAGCGTCCTGTGACATCTACTACAGTTGCCATGCTGAAAGGCACGAATTAGGATGTGGATTTTTGGTCAGCAAGAGACTACGACATCTTGTCTCACAGTTCACGCCTGTGAACGAACGGCTGGCCACAATCCGCATCAAGGCAAAATTTTTCAACATCAGCCTTATATGTGCCCACGCTCCGACGGATGAGAAGGACAATGTGACCAAGGAGAGCTTCTTTCAGCGCCTCGAAGAAGCTTATGACCGCTGCCCACGCCACATTTGTGTGTGAGGAGATAGAGATGTGTACCGACCAGAATGAGACTCGAAAATTCTTCGAAAAGATCAAGCGCCTGAGTGGCGGTTTAAATTACAGATGATGGTGTTGATGTTCCACCACCCGACTATGACGAGGTTGAAACGGCCATTTTAGTCTGAAGAACAACAAAGCTGCATGTGCTGATGGCCTGCCTGCCGAGTTGTTTAAGACCTTAGGCGATGAGCTGCTCGCCTGCATGCAAAAGCTCATAAGCAGCATATGGTCGGATAAAAGCATGCCTGATGATTGGAGGCTCAGTGTTCTATGTCCTGTACATAAAAAGGAGACTACACAATTTGCGCCAACGGAATCATACGGGTTAGGTAGATTCAACGGAATAGAAAGTTCAGGTATTTGTATTCGTAGGTGAACGAAACATTTTAGAAATATTAATTTATATTTATATTTATATTAAAAGTTGACAAAATATCCTAATGGTGGTCTGGTGGTGTTTTTGCAAGGTAACGTGTCTAGCTGCCTCAACCGGGTGGGGCTAGCGCAATCCTTGTTGAACTCATCGCAAGTCAACTCACTGGCTGTCATGCAGTTTGATCTTAGCGCTATGTGATGATACCTTTATTTGTTAATGAGGGGTAGTCATATATCTTGCTCTGCTTACTATGTGATGGAGCCTTCATTATTATTAATTATTAATGCGCACACGTTTATGTGTCGCAAATAACAAGAGAAGTCCCTCACAGAGAAAGCTCGACGTCAGTAAGCTGCGATCACAAGAGACAGCAGATGCATTTGCCACTCGACTATCCGATCTGCTTATGCAGAACACTCCCCCACTCCCACTCCACTACTGCTGCCGAGGAGGTAATCGGTTACTACTGGCCTCTGAGGAATGAGTGGTATGATCAGGAGTGTCGCGACGCTACCGCAGAGAAAGACGCCGTCTACAGAAGAACCCTGCGTGCAGGCGCAACGCGAGCTGTTAAGGAGCGGTACAGAGAGAAAAGGAGTGCAGAGAGACGTCTTTTCAGGCGCATGAAGAGGGAGTTGGAAAGACGTGAGTGTGAGGAGATAGAGATGTGTACCGACAAGAATAAGACTCAAAAATTCTTCGAAAAGATCAAGCGCCTAAGTGGAGGTTTAAATCCCGGAGCCTCTTCTTGTCGTGATGGAAATGGGAATCTGGTTACGGATGTCCAGAGTGTACTGAGCCTATGGAGGGAACACTTCTCCACGTTACTGAATGGCGATGCTACGAACAATTCCGCCAGTAGAGGAGATTGCCCGATAATCCCAATTACAGATGATGGTGTTGATGTTCCACCACCCGACTATGACGAGTGTGGCTTCAGACCTGGTAAATCCACCATCGACCAGATTTTCACACTGCGCCAAATCCTGGAGAAGACCCAAGAAAAACAGATCGACACACACCACCTATTTGTTGATTATAAAGCCGCTTTCGACAGTCCGGTAAGGGATTACCTCTACGCAACAATGTCTGAGTTCGGTATTCCTGCAAAGCTCATTCGACTTTGTAGAATGACACTGCATAGCTCCCGTTGTGCAGTGAAAATTGGGAAGGACCTCTCCGCACCGTTTAATACCGAACGGGGTTTCAGACAAGGTGATTCGTTATCGTGCGACTTCTTCAATCTTATTATGGAGAAAATAATACGAGCTGCTGATCTACGACATAATGGCACTATCTTCAACAAAAGTGTCATGCTGTTAGCGTATGCCGACGATATTGACATAATCGGCATGAACACGCGAGCAGTCAGTGCAGCATTCTCAGAGTTGGAAAGAGAGTCGCGTCAGATGGGTCTCACGGTGAACGAGGGCAAGACGAAGTATCTAGTGTCAACAAACAAAGAGTCCCGGCGTCTTGGACAGCACGTCACTGTTGACAACTACGCTTTTGAAGTAGTAAGGGACTTTGTCTATCTTGGAACCAGCATTAACTGCAGTAATGACGTCAGCTTCGAGATCATGCGTAGGATAACTCTTGCTAACAGGTGTTACTTTGGGCTGAGTAAGCAATTGAGAAGTCGAGCCCTCTCTCGAAGAACGAAAACTACACTCTACAAGTCTCTCATCATGCCTGTCCTAACATATGGCGCTGAAGCCTGGACAATTTCCACCTCGGATGAGCGAATACTTGGAGTTTTCGAGAGAAAAGTCCTACGCAAGATCTTTGGACCTATTTGCGTTGGTGGCGAGTACCGAATAAGGTACAACCGTGAGCTGTACGAGCTGTATGCCGATATTGACATAGTAAAGCGCATCAAAATCCAGCGCTGGCTAGGTCATGTCGAGCGAATGGAAGAACACGCTCCAGCTAAGAAGGTGTTATATTCGGAATCCGCTGGTGTACGACGCAGAAGAGGAAGACCAAACCTCCGGTGGAAAGACCAAGTACTGGAGAACCTGACGGCGCTTGGAATTTCTAACTGGCGCCAGCTAGCAAAGAACAGAGATGGCTGGCGAAGCATGTTATTTTCGGCCTAAATCGATATTCGGTTGTTATGGCCACATAAGTAACTAAGTAAGTAAGTAAGTAAGTAATTGGATATTCACGCTGGCGTTCCTCAAGGAAGCGTTTTGGGCTCCTTACTGTATCTCTTATACACTACAGATATGCTCAGCAATAACTATACATTTATATAGACCTTTGCAGATGATACGGCAATATTGTGCTCTCGCTCTAACTCCATAGAAGCTACTAAACTGCTGCAGACTCATATCGATTCTCTCGAAATCTGGCTAGCAAAATGGCGTATAAAAGTCAATGAATCAAAGAGCGTACATGTAACCTTCACGCTAAGGCCAGATACATGTCCCCCACTTAAAATTTATGGCCAATCAGTTCCACAATGTTCCTTAACAAAGTACTTGGGTATTCACCTCGACAGAAGGCTGACCTGGAAAAATCACATAGAGGCAAAGAAAACTCAGATCAAGCTTAAAATTAATCAGTTATGGTGGCTGTTACACAAAAGATCAAGTTGAATCTCGAATACAAAGTGATATTATATACAGCAATCTTGAAGCCAATCTGGACTTATGGTATTCAGTTTTGGGGCACCGCATCTCCCTCAAAAATCGAAAAATTGCAGCGTATACAATCCAAGTGTCTGCGATTTATTGTAAACGCGCCTTGGTATATGAGGAACGTTAACATCCATTGAGATTTAAATGTACCCACAATTTCTGAGGAAGTTGCAATGTCCTGCAGAAGCTACATTCAAAAATTACACAATCATCCGAATCCCCTTGCTAGGCAATTGTTGCTGAGCACGGGGCATCGTCGATTAAAAAGAAAAGACACACTGAATATGCTGTGAAATTGCTATACCTCGCGACTCAACAAATTGTGATGGAACGTTGGGAATATCACATAATTTTAGTTAGTTTGTAAGATTTGATTGCTTATTGTTAGTTTCTAAGTAATTTTAGAAAGATCCAATAAAAATAGCTTGAAAAAAAACATTCCAGTATTGCGAACAACTCGCTTCGGGTGACAGAGTAGTTTCATCCCGGCTTTCACAGGATTTTACTATAGTATACTATCACTTTTTCTTGCCCATCTACGATCTGGGTGGATGGGTTCCGTAGCTCAGTGGTTCGTGATTTGACCTCTGTTTAGTAGGTAGTGGGTTCAAGTCCCAACCGTGGCATCTCTACTATCGAAAAGATATTATAGATGTTTCTGGTAGTAACTATTTGCCTTGAAATGCTTCTTAAAGAGCTCTGTGATAAAGCTCAAAAAAGTGATGTCACAAGGGTTCTGCCATTCGGAACCGGCTAATATTAATAGGCCCATTTTAATAGTGATAAAAATACTGGTGCTAACAGAGTCTTTCTTTCAGCTGTTTCAATGCTTTCTGTTGTTCCTATCCCCGCACAAATGGTTTGTTCTTTATTGTTAGCTCATGCAAACTGCTGGCGATGTTTGCAAATCCATGAACTATTCGTCTATGGTAGATACATAAGCCTAGAAAGATTCTTAACTCGTGAATATTTGCTGCAATAGGCCAGTCTTGTACTGCTGCAGCTTTCTCTTCGTCGGTATGTACCCCTTCTATTGTTACTTTATGACCAAGATATTTAACTTCTCGACTGAAAAGTGAAATATTTTACGGATTCAACCTTTCCAGGTGGTCTTTAAATTCTTTTTCTATCACCATATTGTTATCAGTATACATCAAGCACGTTTTCCAGTGTAATCCTTTTAGTACACGTTCCATCAAACGTTCGAAAGTAGCCTGCGAATTGCATAGACCAAATGTCATCACTTTGAATTGCCATAGACCATCACCAATGCTGAAAGCTGTTTTATTTTGTCCTCTTTACCCAGTTCCAGTTGCCAGTAGCCACTATAAAGATTAAGAGTTGAAAACCACTTCACACCAGATAGCGTGTCCAGAGTGTCATCGATTCTTAGCAGTGGATAGCTGTCTTTTTTAGTGATATCATTTAGCTTTCTGTAATCCACGCAGAATAGAGTACTTCCACCCATCTTCTCTACCAGCACAACTGGTGAACTCCATGATGATGGTTCAATAACACCTTGTTTCTGCTTATCGGTAATCAGCTTAATGGCTTCATCTCTTTTGGCCAATGGAAATTGTCGTGGTGCTCGAAGAATTGGTCTGGAATCGCCTGTGTCAATGTGATGTTTCACGATGGTTGTCCGTCCACCAGTTTTTCCATTTGAAGAGAAGATTGAACTGTACTTCTCCAATAGTTGTAAAGCCTTTTCTTTTTGCTGTTTGGTAAACACACTTGCCCATTCTTCCATTCGTACTTTTATTTCCGCTCTGACGATTCCTGATTTTCCACTTTTCATCGACGAACCCTTTTCGCAGTCTACTATGGCAGTAACTTCCTGGCACTGACCAATCACCATTCCTTTCTTCACAACGGTAGATGTATTAAAAAAAAAAAATAAATATGTGGCATTTAAAGCCCCAAAGTGCTCATTGGCCGAGCTTCTCTTCTATTACTGTTGTGCGTCTTAAATTTTGGACAGTATTAGAATGGACCTACTTATTTTAGCCGGTTCCGAACGGCAGAACACTTGTGACATCACTTTTTCTGAGCTTTGTCACAGAGTTCTTTTTTTTAGAAGCTTTTTCATGGCAAGTTGTTACTGTCGGAAGAATTGCCAATTGCTTGCCGACAGGTGGGTACCATTCGAAAGAAAAATCTTTTCGATATAAAATTTGTTATGCATCAGCCGGGTATTGAACCACGACCTACAGATCAGAAGGCGAACACACTAACCACTGAGCTACGGCACCCACATGTATTATGTATTAGTTGGATTTAATATTCGCACCAGTACCATTCCATTTTCCACTAATGTTCTGCCAAGTATGATGTTTTTATTCGTTATTTCTTTATCCGCTTGCACTACCCACATCTTGCCTGTCCCATCATCCACATTCATTGTGCCGAAATCACCGCTGCTGACATGCCAGTATTCGTTTGATGTTTCCACTTTTTCAAAGCGTAGTATCCGTCGATTTAAATCTAATGTAAATCCGCTGTCAATCATAAAATCAACACCAATTATTACTTCATCGATGATGTCGGCCACAATTAACTCATGTTCCCACGTGCAATTTCCAATATATACTCGTTTCTTTATCTTACCCAGAATTTGTGCATCCTCACCCGTTGCTGTACGCAATTTTATTCCCATTAAAGGCTCAAAACTCTTTACCAAATCGCTTTTGATTATAGAATGTGATGCACCAGTATCCAGGGTTAACATGAACTTCATATTGTCCAGTTTTCCATCAATAGTCAAGCTGCTTGGCACACGTTGTAGTTGTGAAATGTGAATGATGGGGCAACCCACTGTTGGAGTCAGTTCACGCCCCGCCCCGATTTAGTTTATCGATGGATTTGTCTTAGTGGAGGGATCGCTGTCCAATTTATTCTCCTTCTTTTGTTTTTCTGGAGAATTCGATATTGATCGCTTTCGTCGTAGATGGCAGTCAAGCGCCATGTGTCCTGGTTTATCGCAAATAAAACACTTACCAGTAAATTTGTTTTCACGTCGACCTGTTGTTCTTGCTTCAAGCTGCACTACTGACTTTACTGCCTGACATACTGCTTCAACCAGATCTGATGTTTCTACCTCTAGTTGGCGTACACGTGGCACTGGTCGACACATTAAACTAGCGGCTTCGTACGTCAAGACACTACTAACTGTTTCCGCATATGTATTCCATGGTGTCATGACTAGGTCACGCTTAGTCTCTCCATCGCGTATACCATCTATGAATGCCTCTATTTTTATTCTTTCGACCAACTCTTCCGAATTAGCGGAGAACGCTAGATGACATAAGCGCTCAATATCGTAAGCGAATTCCTGAAGGCTCTCATTATTCCGTTGCACTCGCGATCTTAATTCCACTTTATGCATTTGACTCTTATATTCATTTCCATATTTGCGCTGGAGTGTGTCCATCAGTGATTGATAGCTACTACGATCATTCTCCGGAACCATTTGTAAAACTTCTGACTTGTCACTATCGTCCTATTGATTCTTCGAAGCTGTTGTGTCGAACTGTAGTTTGAAGATGTTGAATGGCGTGGTTCCATCAAATGTCGACGGCTTTAGCTTTATTGTACTCATTTCTTCACTGATATAGATGGTCCGTTTATTTATAGTTGATTGAGTTCGTGCTCTAATTTCTCGAACTTATCTTTCAGGTTATTTACATGTTCCTTCAGATCCGTCATATTTTCATTAATGGTACCAGAAATTTCATCTACATGTTCTTTTAGTTCTGCAACTTTCTCATTAATAGCCCCAGAAATTTCTTAAAGTTTGTAGTTAATTGCCTTCTGGAATTCTCCAATGACGTCCTTTTTCTTTTAGATATTTTATACAATATGCAAAGTTGCGCTTTCAACCTTTTATAGTCCGATGTTTCACCACAGTTAATATATGGCGCCTTTGTCCTTCAGATATCAAGACACTGATCCGCGCGAATACGCGTTCAAAAGAGGATGCCAAATGAGTACCCTGCTAAGGCAAATATGTTCAAGTTGGATAATTCACGCCAACTCACTCCTCCAGCCGTTTCACCACCTCACCAACGTCGTTTCCGCTTCAACTGCTGCAACAACCGTGTATCTAACTATATCCGTAGTAAAATTAAGCTTTTATGAGATGGAAAAGCGATATTTTTGAAAATATCAACAATCCTAACTTATAAGCTCATAAATTCGCAACACTTAGCAAAGCCAATACAAAGTGGTACGACGAAAATACTATCGTAATTACCAGAAACATTTGGTCAGTCCTCAATGGAAGGAGGCCAACTATTTAGTCAAATTAGGCCGGACAGACAGAGCAGACATAAATGCGACCATAATGAAACTACTTGGAACGATGAGAAATTTCCGTCCACTTCCTCTACCACTGTCCGTTAGTTGATCATCGTAGCCAATGGGCCTGGCTTCAACGACCTAACCAAACTTTCAACAATTGGCACAATAGCAGTAGGTCTTTTTGTCCATCAATATATGTGGTTAGGAGGTAAATGATGGTGGGATATATTTTCTTGCTCTTTCTTATCCCAACGTTAACCCCCTTCTCATTTTAAACTCTCACTTTTTACTGGACTTTCTCCATGCTTTTCTTTTTTCTTTTTTTTTCAATGTTTTCCCCCGGTATCACAATAGGGCAAATTATTTAACATATGTATATGCCCCCTATGGGTGAACGGCTACATAATATATTTATTTGTCGCTTTGCGCCCATAACCTTTAATAGTTCAGCTGATGTCAAATTCCTCCAATTACTGTCACCATCCGCGCTAAACTTTTACCAAATTCCAAACTGATTTGAAGATGCCCTCACAAGATAAACACTTTTGGAAAAAACAACAAGGCTACAATTCTAAGAACATCTGGCCACACCGTATATAAGGGATCGAAAAAACTGACCAGCTACCTAGAAAAAAAGTGGCCACCCTTCATCGGGTTGGAATCATTTTGTGGCAATGGTCACGATACTTTAGCAATACAACTTAGATTCTAGGAAGTCCAAATAAGAATAAATGCTTAACTGAGCTAGCGAACTAAGGCAGTGAAAAATACTAATTGGGTGCTAGAGCCTTAAATGACTTGAAGACTACATGTATTAACGAATAACAACTAAAAACTCTATCAGGTTTCTAACCGCACAATGAAAAATAAAACAATATTCGACATAGATAGGAATGCTCAATAAATTCTGAAAATTCTGGAAGAAGGAAGAAGAATCCTCACTATACACCAAATGGGTATGGGGATGAACACCAAATACCAAGGAGTGAGATGGAAATCTTAAAAATACGTAGAAGTTTAAGTTTTTTAAATCTGTTGGATTTAAAGGGGAGCTGTAAGTGTTCTCCAGAGCGCAGGAGATCTCTCTGTCGTACTGCAAACGCAACAACAATAAAAATAAGAACAATAATCTAGTTCATTCATTCATGGTAGAACCATGCACTAGTATCCAGGTCATGACTAAAAATTCGTTTTACAGTGTAAGTACAAAAATTGAGGAAGGATATGAAAAAATAATGCAGCAAAAGTAGAAGAGAGCTGGTAGCAATTTTTAAGAAAATGATAAATCTTACTTACTGTAATTGTGTATTATTGACTGTGTTTGACGGGACAGTAACAGAGAGAGATAGAGATAGACAAAGTAATGTATACTTACCAATGGTCTATTCGGAATATTATCATCACCACGGCTAGCATTATCCATGGTTTTATCTGATTCTGATTCAACACCATCACGATTTTTGTCCGTCAGCCAAGCATTGCTTGTTACAATGAACGGTTTCATCCATGGTTCTGTACCACGTATAACTAAATCTATTGTATTACTGTTTGCATTTGGCGCATTTTGTCCGTCTATTGCCATTGGCCAATAAGAGGCTAATTCTTTTAGTTCAATTTGTATCCACTGACCTTGACCTGATGGTATCTTATGTTGAGAATCCCTTAGTTTGATAGTATGTGTGAAATTAACAGTATTTGTACGGCGCAAAGCTCGAGAGATCGTGATTTTAATTGTATCATCTTGCTGAAGATTAACGACTGTGTTTCTTATCGTTGTTGTTATTTTTGTTGTTGCATAATTCGTTGCAGCGTTATCATCATTCCGATGGCTATGAACGATAGCAGCAGCTGTAGTTCTAGTTTGTTGTTGTTGTTCGCGCAGCCAATCATGTCCTCTTATATACATATGCAGAATAGCGCGAACAATTGTTGACTGTTGATTTTCAAACTTGAAATTTAAAATTTCGGTCTTTCGATTGTGACGCACACGTGATACTATAAAGATTCCAAAAAGTAAAAATAAAAAAACAGTTCTTTATAAACTATTAAAAAACACAATTCATCAATCGCCCTTTTCAATCTTCGTAAAAAATTACACACAATACGGTATTCATAGAATGCAACATCGCCCAATCAATGTCGTCGCAACATTGATAACCTTGAAATTACTTCTGCAGAATACAGTAATACACTCAACAATCAGAAAAAAAATTATTCAGCCACATCTAAAATATACATATTTATGCATCTATATATGTACATACATCTATACACACACACACACACACACATATATATATATATAATATATATATATATATATATATATATATATATATATATATATATATATATATATATACATATATATATATATATATATATATATATATATATATATATATCTACGAGTGACGTGTGAGACGTTTGTGAGCATATTGAGCTATTATCGACTGTGCATCCTTTTTTTATGAGTTCGACACCTGTTTACATCAATTAGTAAATATCATCAGTGATTTCATACAACAACATACATTTTTCCTAGTATAATCATGTCTAGTTTCGTGCCAGGAAAAGTGCATATGCGGGAAGCTCTACTTTTTTGCTTCAATTTGAAAAAATCTGCTGCTGAGTCGCCTATGGTGACAGTGCGCGGGTTTCGTAGGTTCAAAGAAGGCCATTTTGACTTGATTGACAAGAAGCGTGAAAATAGACCCAGAAAAGTTGAGGACCATGATTTGCAGGCTCTTTTTAATGAGGACGACACCCAATCGCAAAAAATTTTTGCCGAACAGTTAGGTGTTACCAAACGAGCCATTTCCATACGTTTAGGAGCCATCGGTTTTTTTTTACCGAAGAACAGCGGATTTAAGCTTGTACACCTGGTATATATATATATAAAAAATAAGTAGGTCCGTTTTAATACTGTCCAAAATAACACGCACAACACTAATTGAAGAGAAGCTCGGCCAATGAGCCCTCTCTTTTGTGGCGCCCTTGTTGTTGTAAAAGGACCGTATTACACACTTACTGTCAAGTTGACAGTAATATTACCGACAATAGAGTGTTTGGATCTGATGGTATACCTCTCGTGGTACAATTCATACTTTTTATTATTATTTTCGTTATTTAATATAAGTAATATTTTTATGATTAATTAAATTCATTTTTAAGTAGTAAACGCAAAATCTTGCGGTTTGGTTATCCTTGGTCTTCTTGTATAAAGTGCTTCATTGCAAAGAATTGAAGCTTCATCATATATATGGCTTTGTAGCCTTTTGGCGTGTTGTTTTGTGAAGAAATTAACTGTGTCGGCAACTTTCCGCACTTGCAGAACTTTATGTAGATCGTCGTTCCTTATGTACCAAGGAGCGTTAAATATAGATCGCAGAACTTTATTGTGGAAGCACTGGATGACATAAACTTGGAATATTGCCGCGCATCCCCTCAGTTGGATTCCTTAGGTCCATACTAGCTTCAGTATTTGGTTGTATATTAGTATTTTGTTTTGTATAGAAAATTCACTTTTTCTGCCGATGAGCCATTTAAGCTTTTGAAACCTAATACAGGGTGATTTTTTAGCAACTTTTTTTTGCAACACTGTTTTTGGCAGCTCAGTTGTTTTCGTTTAACATGTTACTGTCAAGCATGTTCAGTTTGGTCTATAATTTAACCATGAATTGTCTTACAAACGAACAACGCTTGCAGATTTTATTGTCAAAATTTATGCTGTTACTCCACTACGTGGAAAATTTTTCAGAAGGATTAGGGTGTAAAATCTTTTAAAATACAGCTGGTGCAATAATTGAAGCCAAACGACCTACCACAATGGCTAACTTTTGGTGACTGGCCGCTGGCAAAGTTGGATGAAGATCCACTTTTTTATCGGAAAATTTTGTTCAGCGACGAAGCTTATTTCTAGTTGAATGAATACGTGAACAATCAAAATTGCCGTGTTTAATGTGAAGAGCAGCATTGCCAGAATTGCCACTGCATCCCGCTCCAAAAGAGCATCCTGTGAAATTTACTATAGTTGCCATGCGGAGAGGCACGAATTATAATGTGGATTTTTGGTCAGCAAGAGACTCCGACACCTGGTCTCACAGTTCCACCTCTGAACGAACGGCTGGCCACAATCCGCATCAAATTGTTTAACTTCAGCCTTACCTGTGCCCACGCTCCGACGCATGAGAAGGACGAAGCGACCAAAGAGAGCTTCTTTCAGTGAACCGCTTCGCTTATGACCGCTGCCCCCGCCACGACTTCAATCCTAGGGTGGATAAGGAGGGTATCTTTGCTCCTAGTGTCGGAAAATTCAGCCTCCACCAGAACACCTCCGATAACGAAATGATGTTGATCGACTTCGCCGCAGCACGAAACATGGTAGTTAGTAGTATTAAGTTCCAGCATCTCGATATCCACAAAGCGACATGGTTGTCTCCAGATTAGCGAACGAGAAACCAAATTGATCACGTGATGATTGACGGAAGGCATGCTTCCAGTGTAATGGACGTTAAATCGTTTCGTGGTTCCAACATCGACTCGGATCACTACCTTGTTGCAGCGATGGTGCGTACACGTTTATGTATCGCAAATAACAAGAGAAGTCCCACACAGAGAAAGCTTGACGTCAATAAGCTGCAATCACCACAGACAGCAAGTGCTTTTACCACTCTATTATCGGATCTGCTTATGCAGAACACTCCCCCTCTTGATGATACATGCGCACAGTGGACATATATATCCCACTCCATGACTGCTGTTGCGAAAGAGGTAATCGGTTACTACCTACCTCTGAAAAATTAGTGGTATGATCAGGAGTGGCGCGACGCTACAACAGGGAGAAGGAAACACTTATCCAAGTTACTGAATGGCAATCCTACGAACAATTCCGCCAGTGGAGGAGATTTCCTGAACACCCCAATTACGGATGATGGTGTTGACGTTTCACCACCCGACCATGACGAGGTTAAAACAGCCATAATGGGGCTGTTTTAACAAACCAGCAGGTGCAGATGACCTGCCTGCCGAGATTTTCAAGACCGGAGGCGATGAGCTGCTCGCCTGCATGCACCAGCTCATAAGCAGCATATGGTCGGATGAAAGCATGTCTGATGATTGGAGGCTCAGTGTTCTCTGTCGTGTACATAAAAAAGAAGACCCCACAATTTGCGCCAACTATCGTGGAATAAGTCTCCTGAGCATCGCATACAAGGTTCTATCGAGCGTACTGTGTGAACGGTTGAAGTCTATGCTCAGCATCCTGATTGGACCGTATCAGTGTGGTTTCAGGCCTGATAAATCCACCATCGACCAGATTTTCACACTGAGCCAAATCCTGGAGAAGACCCAAGAAAAACAGATCGACACACACCACCTATTTGTTGATTATAAAGACGCTTTCGACAGTCCGGTGAGGGATTACCTCTACGCAACAATGTCTGAATTTAGTATTCCTGCAAAGCTCTTTTGACTTTGTAGAATGACACTGCATAACCCCTGTTGTGCAGTGAAAATTGGGAAGGACCTTTCCGCACCGTTTAGTACCGAACGGGGTTTCAGACAAGGTGATTCGTTATCGTGCGACTGCTTCAATCTTATTATGAAGAAAATAATATGAGCTGTTGATCTACAACATAATGGCACTATCTTTAACAAAAGTGTCCTCTTTTCTGCTGGAGGACACAGAAAAGAGGAAGACCTAACCTCCGTTGGAATATTCAATTGGCGCCAGCTAGCGTAGAACAGAGAAGACTGGCGCCGCATTGTATATTCAGCCTAAATCGATCTTCGGTTGTTATGGCCACATAAGGAGAAGAAGAATATTAAGCTGAAGCTTTAATTTTTATATGCTCCTTCTATTTGAGCTTGGTATCTAATGTCACACCCAGGTATTTGGCGCTGCTGGCATATGAGATAACAGTTTCATCAATTCTAACCGGCTTGTATATAATTTTTTTTTATGGTACAATTTACATGAACATATTTTGTTTCGATCAGTTTAATATTCCATTTTCTGGTCGACGATACTATCTCTTCAATCGATGCTTGTAATTTTGCGGTTGATTCAATTTCGTTTTTGCCAACAGCTATTTTGCTGGTTCTGAGGACAGGTAGATCCTAAGTATATAACAGATGCTAATTTGTGGAACGCCGGCATTGATTTTCCTGATGTTTGAATATGCTTGGACTTGTTTTGTTTGAAAAAAGCGATCTTTTATATATGATTCTAAGAGATTGGTAAATTGTATCGGAAGTATGGTTTCAAGTTTAAATATCAGCCCCTCATGCCAGATTTTGTGATTTTCAAAAGCTTCTCTATAGTGTGAACTATTCTATGGACTTGGTCGATGGTCGAGTGTTATTCTCTGAATCCAAATTGATGTGAGGGTACGATATTAGCTGTTGTATCACTTCCTTCAGACGTTTAATAACCAATTGTTCCAAAAGTTTTCCCATTAATGAAATCAGCGAAATTGGGTGATGTGACGACGCGTCGTTAGCATTTTTTCCAGTTTATGAATCATTATAATTTCGGAAGATTTCCATTATTAATACTTAATACATGCATTCATAATTACTGTCAGTTTAAGCAATGACTTATTTGTAAAATTTTTGAGAACGTCGGTATTTATAAGGTCAAATCCTAAGCTCTTTTTTGAGTTAAGCTTGGAGATCTCTGTTCCTATTCCCTCTTCGGTGAGTGTCCGAATTTCTGCAAATTCTTGCAAGGCAGAAGGTGGTGAAAAGCTGTCGCTGCTTTCAAATGGCTAAAAAATCCTTTCCAGGTGTTCCGCAAATACTTCCGCTTTATCTGTATCGCTCTTTGCCCTTTGTGAGCTGTTAAGTTGTTTTACTGGCGGATTAGGGTTGATTGGCAGTTTCATATTTGCTTTCTGAACCAAAAATTATCTAGAAAAGCAACTTCCGTATATGATCGGACAAGTGACATATTTACATGTGCTTGCCCAGTTGCGATCTCTATAACAAAGCGCTCTTTTGAAGCAGAATCATATACAGTGCGCTCCTTAAGAGTTGTTGTACTAAAGTGAACCCAAATACGGGTGCTTCAAACAGTCGACTGCGAGCCTTCTGCTCTGCCTAAGTAGTCACTTTGACCACTGAAAATCCAGGAGCAACTAGCTTCATTTTTAAAATTAATTAAAGAAAAACAATGGGATTTAACCAAATTTTTGATTATTTTAATGATTGTAACATTTAAAAAAATATTTACAAGTTGATATAATTAAAATAAAATTAGTAATAATCGAAAAGAGAGAATAAACAAATGCATGTGAGATGTTTGACCTTCATATACAACCAGAGCGTTATAGTAACAAAATATTTTCGAATTTTTCACTTTGATAGATTTCACAAAGCTGTCTTTTAATTTTCTTCTATACACTGAGAGCATCAAAATTCCTCTCCCGGATTGTCTTACTTTGTTAATTATACTATAATAAATAATATAATTATTAATTATATAAACAATGCGGAATAATGAAGGAACAATTCAACTAATAATAAGCGCATTAATCGCATTAATTATCAGTGTTGCTAGTTTGGCATTTTTGATTCTAGATCTATCTTTCTTTTTTTTTTGTCATTTATCTTCGAAATTTAGGATTTCCTAGCCCTTTCTTATTATCAAAATAGCTTTTTTTATGGATAATCCTCCACACATACAATACAAGATATTGCATAAATTCAGTGCAACGCTATGTTACAAATCGAAGATACTTTTTTAGGATCTAGCAGCATCACATTTGGTCCAACATATTTGCCGCCATTATCATTCTCTTATGTTAAATAGTCAGCTGTGTTGCGCGGAATATTTGTTTCTATTACAGGATATACAAATAAAAAGTTCGAGTATATTAGCTTGTTGACAAAAGATTTGATATCGCGAATCGCAACCATAACTTTGACCATGTTGCGCATTCGACACGGCTACAGTACCTTTTAATACTGGAATGAAGTCCAGCTCATAAGGATATATATTTTAACAGTAGTTGATGAAGAGAAAATAATTACTTGTTAGATATAGTCCACTATGGAATAATATAACTTTGAATTTTTCGTCAATAGATTGTTTTTTGTATTTGTTGAATGCTGATATAGTTTGCCACTGTCCTCTTCTAAATTCACACGTTATTTAGTTGCTAAAACGAAAGCGCTTGATTTAATGTTTGTAATAATATATAACGAAAGAACGAAAACTACACTCTACAAGTCTCTCATCATGCCTGTCCTAACATATGGCGCTGAAGCCTGGACAATTTCCACCTCGGATGAGCGAATGCTTGGAGTTTTCGAGAGAAAAGTCCTACGCAAGATCTTTGGACCTATTTACGTTGGTGGCGAGTACCGAATAAGGTACAACCATGAGCTGTACGAGCTGTATGCCGATATTGACATAGTAAAGCGCATCAAAATCCAGCGGCTGCGCTGGCTAGGTCATGGCGAGCGAATGGAAGAACACGCTCCAGATAAGAAGGTGTTATATTCGGAACCCGCTGGAGGACGGCGCAGAAGAGGAAGACCAAACCTCCGGTGGAAAGACCAAGTACTGGAGAACCTGACGGCGCTTGGAATTTCTAACTGGCGCCAGCTAGCGAAGAACAGAGATGGCTGGCGAAGCATGTTATTTTCGGCCTAAATCGATATTCGGTTGTTATGGCCACATAAGTAAGTAAGTAAGTAAGTAATAATATATATTAATTAATAGTTTTATTAAAGTATTTTCTCATATTTGTACATAATGTATGCTTCGATTGTTGAACTAAAATACATACATGTTAAAAATTAAATATAAACTTAAGTATACCGTCTATGGATCTCTTTTCCTCAATGTTTAAGTTTTCTTCTAGCTTAATTGTTTCTAATATTTTGGTAACTCTTTTGTGGCTATCAATTTAATTAATGTTATTTATTTTATGTTCTAAATGATTAAATTTAATTATATTAATTTTAAGCTTATTATTTACAATATATGAATCTATATTCGTATTGAGAATTGGGACATAAACTGTGTTGTCCGTCACACTGCCCAATGTCTCTCCTAAATATATTACAGGAGATACTTCCTGTTTCTCTACTATAATTGTTTCGAAATTTGTATTTACTTTAATGGGGACTACCTTCATAGTTCTCCCAGGTATTACAGCCTCACTGGTGTGTAGTATTCTATTACCCTCGTTCAACGGTTTGAGAGGTAAAGTCATAAAATGGTGTTTTCGTTCACCGAAGAAAATCAGCTTTTTTTTCAGCTTCTCTCGTGTTGGACTGCTATTGACCCTAATCCTCCGAATGCACCACTAAGATTTTTCCATAAATGTTCCTTCTTGCTAACAGATTCATCAATGACTTTATTAAATTGGTATCTGCCCCAGAGTATACAAGTACAATGAGTTTTCCATTTTTGGCTTCCTCACTCGAACACTCAATGGACACATCATCTACATCAGAGACTCCCAAAGATGGGAAAGATGGTTCAGCAATCCCCCTGGACGCTTGACTAAAAACTTCCGCCATCTTGCTATCTAACTTGGAGGGTGTGGTCAACAATCTTTAAGGACGCATAACTGACACCTTCCATTTCAACTGGCCTACTTTTAGCAAAATTTTGGGGTTTCCGGTTTATTGGCCGTACCTGGGACCCCGTAGTTTCTCTGGGTTTTTTCCCAATCTTTGCGTTTATAACAGTCGGCGGTCCTGTGTTCCGGCTTCTTATAGAAAAAACATTTGATCTCAGATTTCCTCCTTTGCTTTCTTGACCTCCCTTACTAGGTGCAGGTGTTTGATTGCCTTTTCCTTTTGACCTTTTGTTGCTAAAAGGTGTGCATGACAAATTGAACTCATGTCCGTATTTTATACACCTTTTTCTCTTAAGGGGGAAGACCACTTTGACGGTTTGAAAAAATCGAATTTTTTTTTTTGCTTGAAATGTTCTATGAGGTGTGTATTTTAATGTAGTATGCATCTATAGTCCGCCAGAAACAATAAAACGAGGTAACGAGACGATTTTTTAAAAAGTTTCCAGGGGCACTGAGCGAGTTTCTAAAACTTCAAACGGGTCTATCTCGAAACGACATTTTGTAAATTGGTGGGATATATCACGCTTGCAGTTTTCAACCGATTTTGATGAAACCTTGCAAAATTATCGAGAATTTAATTCTGCATCGAAATACTGGATGGGATTTTTGATATTTTATAATTTGGATTTTTAAAGCACGATTTTGAGGCAAATTTTACAGGTAAAAAATTAACAATTTTTTATAAATAGCCACCATTTTCGTAAAAATTAACTTTTCAAAAAACGGCTTCAGTATTTCAGTGCGAAATTATATGGAGAATAACCTGCCTATCTAACTTTTGTTCCAGATTCACTTGCCAAGGATCCAGATGTCCCACCGATGGGGAAAACCGGGCTGGAGGGGGCTACGCGACCTGGTGCAGCGTGTACAGGGAGCCCGAGATCCAAGCAAAAAAAATTGACATTTATTGTAAAAAAGATAACTAATAAAATCATATAAAACATTTTATCATTGCAAGTTGTTTTAATGCTAAAAAAATTCCGAAAATACTGTATTTTCCGACAGCTCAAGGTGGTCTTTCCCCTCAAAACAGTCGTCTCTGGTGTGCCCTTTTTTGTCGCAGAAGAAGCAGGTAGGAACTTTCCTTTGGGTATTTTGGGGACTTACGTTATTATTTTGATATTTGTTCATTCCGAATGGCATCTTGTCATTTCTGTTCTGGTGAAATGCCACTGTATTATTGGCCTCAGTCTGGTTGACGTCGTTTGAATATAGTGCTCCCATATTAAACTGATTGAATCGCTGTTCTCTTTCGAGCAGAATTCTCGTATTTACGGCCTCCTCTACTAATTCTTCTAACGTTCCCGTCTTACCTAACATATGAGTTTTTAACCATGGGTCTTGAAGTCCTGATATAAAAGATGTCCTCGCATACTCCTCTAGCTCTTTTAACAACGCTTGTCCTCAGATCGCACCGTATCTATTCTTAATACACTGTATCGCCGTGGATTTTAAATCTCCTAATCTCCTTGCAAAAACACGTATATCTTCCTGAGGTATTTGGCGTCCGACTTGTATTTGATGCGTGAGTGGTTCCAGGCGAACGGTCTTCAAATATGTGTTTAGTGGAAGTGTATACGATTCTTCTATGTTAGCGAATTTCTTACTTAGCACAAAGTTATAAGCATTAGTCGCTGTTTTACACAAGCTACGAAATCTACCAACTCGTCGGGTTTTATGGCTTTTCGTGCTAATTCGCACCCAGAAATGAACTGATATTCTGCGGTCGTCAAATCTTTAGACTCCGCTCCAGTGAGTACTGGGATATTTCGCAGTATCCTACCGGCTGCGCCAAAATGTTGTGTACTATTTTTTCACAACACTCACTAAGTACCTAATGGCTAGACTCAAGGATGTAACGCACAAGATTAGCACCTAGACCTGAGCTCCTAAATATCCTTCGAGACTATCGCACTAGTTAGCTAAAATAAAACAATTATACTTCATCAATGATACCTGCGATTTTGGGAATTCGCCTTATTGCTAGTGTTACTTTCAATTTTTCACTTTTACACTAATACTGGAGGGCCTCGTAAGGATCGCCTGTATTTTTCAATTTCTTACACGCTAGCACTTCTCACTCGGTACAAGACTCAGAACTAAAAAGCCACTGCCTTCACTAAGCTGGCAGCTTATATACCATTTTTCTAATACTAGCCACATATCAATCTACCCTCATACCAACATATAACATACAATAATATATTCACACCATTTGTGTGTATGTATGTGTGTGTTTATGTACACGATCGATGTACTCCACCTCCTCCCCGATCCTACGGGATCGGGTACTATAGCTGGGCTCTAAGCTACCAGGGGGGGTCGGCAGGTCGCGGATAGCCGGACGGCCTGTAGTAGCAGGTTAGTTGCGAGATAACTTTAAACGAATAAGCGATCCCCGACGATGAGCGGCAGGAGCGGAGGATGCGGTATAAAAGCTAGCATATCCTATGAAGTTCCTGTGACAGTGGCGAATCGACACCGCCTCTTAGAAAACTGTGTCCCCCTCATCATGCATGGGCATGAAGAGTTACAAAAAAATCCAGGCGCGACGGTTTCCATAGTGGACGGCTTCCTGGTCAGCGTCTGTACACCATGTTAGGTGCGGCTGTTAGATTGACCGGTACACTCCGCGGCGCACTGGGAGTCCCTCGAAACCTTAACAGTTTACTCTGCTGTTGGGTTGAAGAGGGGGATGTGAGATTGCTCTGCCGAGGTGTAAGCCTCGGTGGGTATCAGGAACCAACCCCTTCGGGCCTTGGTCAGGTAGTGTGTATTGGACGCAGGAGTTGTAACCTGCGTTGCCCCGGGCGAGCGCCGGTTCGTCCGTGTTTTCCGGTACCGGTACAGCGAAGGACAGGCCTCAGGGAACTGGGGTAGGGGCACAGTCCACGAGGGTATACCCGTTCCTGTCTCTTTCGGCTCGCCCACCTACATACGATGCGCTGGTACAAATAGTAAATGGAGAATATAAAAAAACCAACAACGATAACAGCAGTAACAACAGCAACATATTAACAGGAGATAGGTCGACAAAGGATACCGAAAACCCATTCAAAAGGAGCAACATAGCTCCTCGCTCTCCAAAAGCGACGGAATCAACGGATATCACAACTGTAGAACACAAAACAGGTAATAAAACAGTAAGCCAGTCATCATTCCATAAGCTAGGCGAACATATAAGAAGTCTAGTTGATATGATGGAAGACGGAAAAAGACGCTCAATCCATCAGCCGATGAGAGATGCAATAGATAGTATCAAGGCGTTATACGAACTATCTGCTATAGAGCAAAAAGACGAAGAGGCAAAAAGAGTGATACGGAAAAACAATGGCACTCAAACGTCACCATGGGCTAGACAGACTCCAAAAGAGAAGAGGAGGCAAGAAAATGAATATGAAACGCCCCCAATGAACCGTCATACATTGCAAACCAATGCGAAAAATGTACCAAGTCAGGCATCCCAGGTTAAACCACCAAATGCACCAAGCAAGGTGACACTAGTAGTGGAAAATAAAACTAAGCAACAGGAGAAGAATACGAATGCAAAGGTAGGTACAATACTGGAACAGGCACAGCCACAAAAAAAGTGGACGAAAATAGAGAAAAAGCAGAGAAAAGATATTGGTGTGAAATGAAACCAGACGCACTCATCATAGCGGCTTCAGCATCCATCACGTATGCTGATATATTAAGGAAAATAAAAGGCGATGATGCACTGAAATCCTTAGGAGAAAATGTAAGGACAGCTAAAAATGAGCTGCTCCTGGAACTAAAGCGAGCACCGGAACGGAGCACGGGAGAGTTCCAGACGGCTGTGAAAGAAGTGCTAGGCGATTCGGCGGAAGTTGTAGTAAAAACTCACTCCAGCACGATTCAACTAAGAGACATTGCTGAGGTAACAACGGCAAAAGAGGTATGTGACGCTTTACATGCACAGTGTGACATTCGGCGACCGGACGAGTCAGAAGTCCGTAACATGAAACTAGGGCAACAAAGTACCCAAACAGCTTACATCAGTCTACCAGTGGTGGACGCTGCGAAGGTACTAAAAGCGCAGTGGATCCGAAGAGGATGGGTTTTTTGCCGAGTACTTGATTGCATCTCACCAATAAGGTGCTTCAAATGTTGGGGATATAACCATCTAGCGCGAAACTGCAAAGAAGAGGTGGATCGTAGATCTATGCAGAAAGTGTGGTCAGGAGGGTCACCTAGCGGCCGGCTGCAAAAACGCACAGAAATGCGCACTATGTGGAGGGAATCATGCGGCTGGAAGTACGCGCTGTCCCGAACATCAGAAGGCAATAAAGAAAGACAATAAATGAAGATTGTTCAACTAAACCTGAACCATTGTACGGCAGCGCAAGATATTCTGCAGCAAACAGTAATTGAAAACCAGTTCGATCTTGCACTACTGTGCGAGCAACACCACAATGTGAGCGGCTGTGAGTGGGTCAGCGACTCATCGGACAAAGCTGCAATATGGATAACGAATAATAAGGTGTATCAGAGCAGAGCTGCAACTGCCCATCTCGGAGGATTGGCGAATTTCATACCCACAGCAATCATCGAGCAATTGTCATTGAATTACAACTGGCAAAACCACAGCGTATAACCAAGGTGCAGACAAGAGGATGGAAACACCATGTCTCTGACAAGGACTTGTTCTTGCTGATATGGGAGGATGGGACTACATCTGGTGAGAATGCAACAAATATGGCAGAAAATATCATGGCACGGATGAAGAGATCATGTGATGCGGCGATGCCTAGGAAAACACAAAAGCCGACAAGAAAACCAGTCTATTGGTGGAACGAAAACATTGCAGAGCTCAGGAAACACTGCAATCAAGCCCGTAGATGAGTACAAAGGGCACGAAATCGACCGTCACGGGACCTGCTACGCGAGATATAAAAACTATGCCACAATCAGCTTAAAAAGGCGATAAAAACGAGCAAGGATGCATGTTTCATAGACCTCCGAGAAAGTGCATATACTGATCCTTGGGGCAGGGCGTACAAAATAGTTATGAATAAAGTAAGAGCACCAAGATCACCACAACCGATGGACCCAGTGCTAATGGAACGGGTGGTAAATGTATTCCGCCCCCCCCCCTCGAAGAGAGCTTGGAATACTACTGTCCACCCGCGGAAATAGGTGACATTCCAGCGGTAACTGCAGAAGAAGTGTTACTTAACTTGAATAAAGTGGGAGATAATAAGGCTCCAGGACCCGACGGCATTCCTAATGTAGCAATGAAGGCAGCTATCAAAGCGGAGGGTGTTTTTCCTCTTATGTGGAAACGTCAGAGACTCGTGCTTCTGCTAAAACCCGGCAAACAACCAGACCAGCCGTCATCATACCGGCCGCTGTGTATGCTAGATTCATTGGGGAAGGTACTGGAGAGGATAATTGTTAATCGTTTGCAGGAGACGTTGGAACGGCCAAATGGCTTATCATCCACACAATTTGGCTTCCGCAGAGGGAAGTCTACAATAGATGCGGTGATAAGAAATACTGCGCAGTTGTAACACTGGACGTCAAGAACGCCTTCAACACAGCAAAGTGGCCGAAGTACCTGACGCGGATAATCGCCAACTACTTCGACAAGAGTACTGCTATACGATACAGATGTGGGTGTGAAACAGTATAACGTTTCGCGGGGCGTTCCACAAGGCTCAGTACTTGGCCCGACATTATGGAACGCTATGTACAATGACATCCTGAAGATAAGTATTCCAGGAACCAAGTTGATTGGCTATGCAGATGATATAGCACTGGTTGTAATAGAGAAGACAATACCTAAAGTGCAGGAACTATGCAATGACGCAATCATGACATCATCATGAGTTGGTTACACAGCGCTGGATTACAACTAGCCGCCGAAAAAACAGAAGCGGTACTCCTGACCACACGGAAAGTGCACGAGGTTTTCACCTTCAAGGTTGGTGACCATGAAATCACCTCGCTACCCCACATCAGATACCTGGGCGTACGAATTGACACACGGCTGTCTTTTAAGGAACACCTTACCGCGGTTAGCGATAAAGCTGCAAAGGTGAATAATGCTTTGTCGCGCATAATGTCGAACATAGGTGGACCCCGTTCTAGTAAAAGGAAATTGCTGGCAAAGGTGACAAGCTCCATCATGCTGTATGCAGCTCCAGTTTGGGCTGACGCAACACAGAAAGCTACATACATGGCTGGCATCAGATCTACATACCGTTTGAGTGCACTGCGTGTAGCTAGCACTTTTTGCACCGTGTCGGACGATGAAATCGTGGTCATTGCGTCAATGCTACCTATTGACATATTGGCACGCGAACTGCAGCGAATTCACTCATCGGACAGAAATACATCAAAGGAGGAAGAGAGGCGACGTAGTCTCTTGGAGTGGCAACAGAGGTGAGAAACATCCGTGAAAGGTAGATGGACATACAGGTTGATATCAAACGTAGAAGTTTGGTTTAACAGAAGACATGGTGAAGTGGATTTCCATCTAAACCACTTGATAAGCGGACATGGATGTTTTAAGCAATATCTACACCGTTTTAAGCACGAGGAAGATGCTTTCTGCCCTGAATGTCCTGGTGAAATTGAACATGCGGAACACGTCATTTTCAGTTGTCCTCGCTTTAGAAATGAGAGGCAAACTATGCAGGAAGCATTTGGAGAATTCCCTACAAATAGCAACCTGATATCGCACATGTGCGAATCACTTGAACGCTGCTGCAATGTTGACAGGTACGAACCAAATGACCTACCTAACGAACTACGAGCAAAATCGCTCATGACGGTCTTTCTGACGAAATACTTAGCGGTCGTTCCAGGAGGAATCTTTCGTCCGGACGAGAGGTGGTTTTAGCGGGTTAAAGTCTCGCACTGATATAGGCTTTCGATGCTTTCCTCCTCGTAAAATAAAAAAAAAAACCTTCTCATGTGTGTATATATTACGTGAGAACGCAACTTTTCGATATTCATACACATGAGAAGTTCGCGTGATTTTTGTTATCATGTTTGCTTACACAGGTATGCAGAACTATGAATAGTGTGGGAAAGTACTTTGTCAGCATTTTCACACCCAACTGCAACTCAGTTGGCTCAATGCTCTGGCATTCCGCAATTATAAGTAATATTATTATGGATTGTGTATATCACAACTTCGAGCAATGTTAGTATGTGTATGGGCAAATATGTAGTTCACAATTTCGGGAAATATGCATATGTGCATATTTCATATTTTGGCTCGCAACAGATATTAGACTCTTGTGATATATATTTAAACAGTAGTTCATCCACTACATCTGATGAAGAGGAAATAGTTACATGTGAAATATAATCTACTATGGAATAATATAATCTAGAATTTTTCGGCAATAGGCTGTTTTTGTAGAATGTTGAAATAGTTTGCCGATGTTCACAATGTTCACAGGTTATTTAGTGAAAATGAAAGGGCATGATTTAATGTTTGTAATAATATATATTAATAAATAGTTTTATGAAAGTATTTTCTCATATATTTGTACCTAATGTATGTTTCGATTGTTAAACTAAAATATATGCATGTTAAAAATAAAATATAAACTGTTTTTGAAATGTTGAAAAGGCTGTCTTTTACCCTTTTTATTTTTTTGAACCATTTTGTTTATTTAGCGTTTTTATTTGGCCGATTAAGCTTTTTCATTTTTGAAGTGCTGCCAACACTGTATTGAATGTGTCTCCCATGTAGATGCGAGCACGTACTCGTAATAACACGATAACAATAACATTTTCAGTATGTGTCTGACTGTGAGCCATGTTCGATTGTTGTTTGTATATGCGGATGTATGATCTATCGCTTTTATATCGTTTTTCATACGTATTGTATTGTATTTCCCTAATATACGCTCATATTAATCGTCATTATTCGTATATTATTCGCTGGTTGGCCTCTCTCTCTTTTTCTCTCTCAACACACACACACTATCTATTGCCGTGAACAATTGAATATGATCTATTGCTTTGTATCTTTGCGCATATGTTGATTTCTTTTTCATTCTCCCTTTCTCTAAGTTATATATTCCTTTCTACTCATGTAACGAAAATAGCTTAAAAAATTTCACATTCCATTTGCGACACCGCAGCCTAAGAAGTTTTACTTCAAAAGTTAATAAATAATTAAAATTCCATGTCGCGATCCGGGATCGAACCTGTATGAGTAGGCAAAGGTAAGTGGTGGGGCGCTGGTGGGACGAACACTCTAGTGTCGGTAATATTACTGTTGGGGATACTTCACATTGTTTATAAACTACAATGTATAATGTATTCTGGCATCACTGGTTCCTTATAAACATTTCTCTTATGTATACATCATATATAAACAGTTATGCACAACTAACTGTCGTTAGCTATACGTAGAGAATTTAATCACTCTTTTACTTATCGTTCTCTGATGAACAACTTACATCTGTACATTCAATTTAAATTAAACTAATTATTTAAAAACTAAGTTGACTAAAACTAAATAAATAAAAACTACAACAAAACTCCTACAATTACTATTAAGTGGACACTAAGCAAGTAATTCGGTCTCCCTCCTACAACAATAGTTTTGTTCACCCTGGCTGGCTGAGTGATACCCCATCTGGAAAGTAAAGGAACGCGTTAAAACATTTGAAAAGTCAAACCTATGCCAATATAGCCCTTAACAACACAACAACGTATTTTAATCGTCTAAATTGATTACGAAATGTTTGTTCAAAAAATTCATTTCGCAAATTACGTGAAGTTCTAATCCCGAAAAAAAGCTATTACGGTGAATAGTGACATGCTCGCCGGTTTTTGATGGTTCCAACAAGATGGAGCGACATGCCACAACAGCTGTGAAACACTTCATTTATAGGCACCCAAATTTGATATCATAATTTCAAGAATTTCCAAAGTTGTATGGCCACCGAGAAGCTGCGATCTAACACATCCGGATTACTTTTTAAGGGGCTTTTTGAGATGTAAGTGTAAAGTGGCAATAATCCACAAACAATTAAAGATCTTATAATCAACATTCGCGCTGAAATTGAATTCATTGATCAGCTTTTATTGAAACCAGTCATCGAAAATCTTGATATTGGGATATTAGCCTGTAATCGCTACCGTGGTGGATATTTGAACTATTTTATTTTTTATATATAAATGGCATAGTGTGTTTTTTATGAATAAAAAAAAAGGATCAACAGATGGCCCACTCTGTATATATATATATATATATATATATATATATATATATATATATATATATATATATCTATATATATATATATATATATATATATATATATATCTATATATATATATATATATATATATATATATATATATATATATATATATATATATATATATATATATATATATATATATATATATATATACTATAAGTACAAATGAGTTTTTTATATTTTTGGGTAAAATTCATGTGTATTGAAAATATGCTTCTTATAAATTTATTCGATAAATGGTATTTATCGGATAAATGCTTCACTTTCTTATAATATATCTTCAACTTTGGAAAACCGCTGGTCAGCTAAAAGAGACTGCATTTATATAAATACGTAGTATTCGGAAGGAGCTAAGTCGGGAGAATATGCTGCATGATGAAGAACTTGCCAGCCTAAGGAAAAAAAGTTTCCTGCCTTGGTTTTGCTGTATGTGGACGACCGTTTTCATGCAGCAATATCACTTTCAGACTTCCTTTTACAGAAAATTGACTTGTGGGCGCACTTTGTATATTTCTGTTTTAATCTACTTAAATTTTTAATTTTAATAGAATATGTATAGTATATAGAATATGAGTATGTCGCTTGAACGTCCTCCGGAAAGGATTAAAGAATCGTCTTTAGTTTGTCCAGTTTCGGAAATATTAGCAACTCCCTCCTGGAAATAAAACCCCATGTTTTGGTATATGCAAATATATGTTAATAAATTTTTGCAATTGCAAGAGATGAAACGCGTTTTCAATACGTTATCATCCTATCCCACATTAGCGATATTTTGGAGTCGTTTTCTGCTGACGGATCCAAGTACTTTGCTATTAAAACTCGCCTTATACATACAGTCGGAGTCGGATGAAACGAAAATTCATCGGTTATGAAAGGGACATGAACTTGGAGATCAAAAACCATCGCATTACCCCCAAGTCATGCGGAATTTTGCTTCTGGTCAACTTAGTGACACACTTTTGCGCACAATGTTCCTAGAGAAATTGCCCGAAGATGTTCGTTGAATTCTTGTTATTGGTCAAGTAGCGTATATTTCTGCTCTTGCTGCTCAAGCCGACAAAATAATAGCTCTACGATTTCTTCAAATTCATGAAATTGGTAAATCAAACAATTTTTGTGATTTAACCCAACTATCAGCACTTATAGAAGTATTAGAATGAAAGTTTGAGACTCTCATACGTGGGCGAAATCAGTCTAGGAATTCAGGTTCATGTTGGAATATTAATAAAAGGATATCTAAGAAATGCGGCATTCTCGAATGAAACTTCAAATTCCTGCCGCCTTTTTATAAAAGGCAAAAGTTTAGACATAAATTTTCTTGTCGATACTGGTGCTGACTTATCAATTATTCCACGTGCCAGAAAATGTTATACCCATTCAACCATTCATAAAAATTAAAAGGTACGGAACTAGAATTCTCCACTTAGATTTTGACCTTCGCAGAAAATTTTCCTGGAATTTTATCATTGCAGATGTAACCAGTCCTCTCATTGGCTCTGATTTCTTGCGATATTCTCGTTTATTACCTGATCACAAAAAGAGCAATTATATATGGTTAAACTCTTCTTTCACTTAGCTCAATGAACTAAAGAGCATTCGCTAGGAATAACTACCATAATTAAAGATGATTCTGTGTTTAACAAGTAGTTGATGGAATTTTCAGATATTTATAAAGTTTCAATAGTACCAGGTGTGAAGGAAACTTATTTTCCATCACATTGAAACTAACGGACAACCAGTGGCTTCTAAAGCATGACGATTGGATCCCAAACGTGTTATTCGGCCATCGAAAAGCAATTGGTCGAATCCCATCCATATGGTACCGAAGAAGAAGGGTGATTGGCGATGTATGATGATTACAGATTCCTCAATAAAATCACCACTCCTGACCGTTATCCGATTCCGTTTGTTGCTGATGCAACGCTGTAATGTTCTGGCTGCAGTATTTTTTCAAACCTGTACTTAGTGCGTGCCTTTTATCAGATTCCAGTTCATCCGGATGATATCGCTAAAGCTGCAGCGATAACGCTATTTGAAATCTATGAGTTTACAAAGATGCCTTCCTGATTAGGAAACGCCACTCAGAGTTTTCAACCATTGATGGATTAGGTACTTGTGAACTTATTAATGCATTCAAGACCAACGTGGCATGTACTTCACAGTAAATGGGTCCATCTTTATGGGCCGAAAAAAATTAGAGGGCTGCAAATAAAGCATAAAATACAACATGACCTCGGTATAAGTATAGCGAGCGAAATTAATTCACTTTTGGTTGAGCTTTGGTGCGATAAACGTGTTTGCGTTGGATTGGTTTTGTTCGTAATTTAAAAGAACATTATATCAACAATTTTCATAAAATTACCCTAACACCAGTGATAAATGGCAAAACCAACAGCCTCTAAATTTGCAAAAACAGCAGAATAAACAATAACAACTTCATCAAATGACACCGGTATCTGTACCATCACACGGCATAGATCGTCATTTTGCTATAATTATTAAGCGAAAATCAACTTCACCACCAAAGAAAGAAACACCATTAAAAATAGTAAAAACCGCCGACAACAAAAGCCAAAATAAGTTCTCGGTATTGAGTGATGAAAGCGATGTAATTAACTCAACAAGCGAACAGAAAAAACCTAAACCGCCACCAATATTTTTACGCGAAAAAAGCACAAATGAGCTAATTACTACGCTTATTAGCATATTGGATAAAAACAACTTCTTTATTGTACCTCTGATCTGATCTGGTCTGATTTGTGAGACAAAGTTACAAGTATTCAATGAAGACCATTACAGAGAAGAGTCTCGGACTTTGAAACAAAGAACAAAAAATTATATTCTTACCAACTAAAGAGTTCTAGAGGCTTATGTGTCGTAATAAAGGGCATGGAGCCAGTCATGGATCTAATTGAAATACAGCAGGTACTGAAAGAAGAAAACTACGATGTCAAAAGCATATACAACATCGTAAACAAATATTGTATACCTCAACATCTCACAAGTAGAGCTCCAGTATGATCCGGCTAAGCTAAAGAAAAATGAAATCCATCTCATAAACGACGCGAACCAGTACAATACTTCAATTGCAGAGAATAAGGTCACACCAAGACGTATTGTAAACTGAATAGTGTCTGTGTTATATGTTCTGGAAACCACCCTACGGAAAGTTGCCCCAAAGAAAAAGATGATGCAGACTCTAAGATTTGCTCAAACTACAAGGGAAATCATACAGCAAATTATACAGTTTACCGTACATTAAAGGAACTATCACGCAAATTCGCGTATCAGTCACCAATAAGAGTGGACGTGTTTTGCATCTCTCCTTTGATAGAGTCGAAAAAGTGATTGATTTCGGTTTAAAAAATTAAATATATTGCGAAAAGACGCTAAATCATCTCAAGCAGTTATTTCTGTGGTTTTTTATTGCTTATACAAATAAGCAGAAAGAACAATAAAATCAAAGAAAAAAAAAATAATAATAATATAGTTTGCAAACATTTTGTTTGTAATATGAGTGTTCAGCGCTCTCCTCTCCGGCAACGGCAATCGTCTGTTAATGTGTGTGTAAACCATAATTTGCAATCACCCGCGCAAACCCCCCAATAAGTGCATTATCAAAAAAATCACTTGATACACACTGCACAAGTGAAAGTAACAGTGCAAATCTTTTGCCTGCACATATTCCTCACTCTAACACTACATCAAATTTTGCAACAACAACAAATACAGACAAAAAAAATAATTTGTTCTCTCGTGATAACTATCTTCCTCTATACCGTGGAGTGTACAATGCGCTTCTTCTGCTGTAACAGCAACAGCTACAACATCAAAGAAAACAAATAACGGGCTTTCTACTGAAGTGCATGACACAGTAGTAAAAGCAAATAGTGCGATGACTAATAAAGAACCAGTTGCTGTTCAAATTGCTGGAATTGATCGCTACATTACTGTAGTAAAGCGAAAAAGAAGTCCCCAAAATTCAAAACAAATGAATTCAACGAAAAAAAAAAAACAGAACACTTATTAGTTCGGAAAATAGATACGCTCTGCTTTCAGGTGATGAAAGTGACGAAAATATTATCTACAAGATAAATTTCAAACCCCCACCCATTTTCATAAGAGAACGCAACTCAGATAAGTTGATTTCCAGAATTACAAGTCTTATAGTACCAAAGAATTTCCACGTTGTTCCTATTCGCAAAGGCCAAATTAGGGAAACGAAAGTGCAAATCTACAGCCAAACTCATTATCGCAAAGTAATAGCGGAATTTGATGCTAGAAAAAATAATTACTACACATCTCAGCTAAAAAGTAGTACGGGCTTAATCGTTGTACTCAAAGGCGTCGAACCCAATGTTGATATAAACAAAATCAAACTTGCCCTTCAGGGAGAAGGGTTTCAAGCCAAAACAGTATTCAACATTCTCAATAAGAGCAATATACCTCAACCGTTATATTGAGCTTCAGCCTGAAACAAAACCCCTAAAAAAAGGTGAAGTACACCCCATATGGTCTGGTGGTGTTTTCACAAGGTAACGTGTCTAACTGCCTCAACCGGGTTAGGCTAGCGCAATCCTTTTGAACTCATTGCAAATCAACTCACTGGCTGTCATGTAGTTTGATCTGAGCGCTATGTGATGATACCTTTATTTGTTAATGAGGGGTAGTCATGTAGTTTGCTCTGCTTACTATGTGATGGCGTCTTCATTATTATTAATGGGGGCCCTCCATGTGGCGACCACCGGGCAACGTCTTCCTGGCACCCGCTGGGAGGCGGCTGAAGTGAGTGGCGAAAATCTCCTCGGTTAGAGGTTGTGCGTTTGGTTTGGGACCCGCCGCATAAAAAACTTGCCCAGTGAATGATATAAAAATACCTCGGAAACGGACTACCCCCTTTGTTGATGACCCCCGCAAACGAAAAAAGGACCATGATTTACGGATATGCATCTGGAATGTCCGGTCCCTTTATAGGGAGAGTGCCTCTATCCAGTTGGTTGATGTCCTCGAAAAATACAGAGCTGACATCACCGCTCTCCAGGAAATGCGATGGACAGAACAGGGCTGCTCCAAAAGAGCGTCATGTGATATCTACTACAGTTGCCATGCTGAAATGCACGAATTACGATGTGGATTTTTGGTCAGCAAGAGACTACGACATCTTGTCTCACATTTCACGCCTGTGAACGAGCGGCTGGCCACAATCCGCATCAAGGCAAAATTCTTTAACATCAACAAATATGTGCCCACGCTCCGATGGATGAGAAGGACAATGTGACCAAGGAGAGCTTCTTTCAGCGCCTCGAAGAAGCTTATGACCGCTGCCCCCGTCACGATATCAAATTCGTGCTTGGCGACTTTAATGCCAGGGTGGGCAAGGAAGGTACCTTTGGTCCAACTGTCGGAAAATTCAGCCTCCACCAGACCACCTCCGATAACGGAATGAGGTTTATTGACTTCGCCGCAGCACGAAACATGGTAATTGGTAGTACCAGATTCCAGCATCTCGACATCCACAAAGCGACATGGCTGTCTCCAGATCAACGTACAAGAAACCAAATTGATCATGTGATGATTGACGGAAGGCATGCTTCCAGTGTGATGGATGTGAAATCGATCCGCGGTGCCAACATCGACTCGGATCACTACCTTGTTGCAGCTAAGGTGCGCACACGTTTATGTGTCGCAAATAACAAGAGAAGTCCCACACAGAGAAAGCTCGACGTCAGTAAGCTGCGATCACCAGAGACAGCAGATGCATTTTCCACTCGACTATCGGATCTGCTTATGCAGAACACTCCCCCACTTGATGATACAAGTTAACACGCGCAAAATTATTTCTTCTTTATTTTTCTTTATTTTTACTAATAATGTAAAATTGCCAATTTGGCAAATAAATAAGTAGACAGTAGGTAAGCGATTCTTAGTATAGTAATTCCCGTTAATCGCCAATTGGTGCAATCAATTAAGCAATGTGCCGGAAATGCAAGGCAAGCATTAATAGGTTTAGAGTTAATAAAATTGTTAATAATAAGTCAGTCTTAAGTTTGTAATTGAATAAAGAGGAGCTAAATGCTCCGAGTTTTTTAAAAACCAATTTAAATATTTAATTTAAAAACTGGCGCCCGAGCAGGGACAGTCGTGTCGTTTGAACGTAAAATAAAAAGCCCTTAAAGGAGGCAACGCGCGAGTGTAAATTAAACGCTATCGTAGCCGCACGCAAGTGACCAAGGACCGTTCAACCCAACCAGACTCCTGCAGACCGCAGTGGGAGACACGACTGGCAACAAAAATAAGACTCTGTAGTGCACGTCCGCAGAGCGACACGCATCTGGAGCTGCAGCAGGAACCGGAGTAAGCAGCCAGCTAAAAAGGACAAATTCCGTGCAGTCAGCGTGGGACGAGTTGCGCAATGCTACTCATAGCTTTGTAAGTTATCATAAGATTCACTGAAAATTATTTGTGTGAAATATAAACCAAAAAATTAAAATAGCTCACGGCTTGTACAGCCAATAACAAAAAGAAAAAACCCCTATAACATAACTCAACTCTGCGAATCCGACAGGACCCTCCAGAGTAGAAGAGTCTCCTTTCCTAGAAGGAATCGGAATCACGAATTAAAAAATAAAAATTGACAAAATTTAAGAAATTTAAAAAAAAGAAATGTAAAGTGCAAATATTTTAAAATTGAAAGCATACAATATAAAATTTTGTGAACCGTAGATTTGAAACGTTATTAGCTAAGCACGGTAATTCGCATGTGTACGAAAAACGTGTAAATTAAATTTAGGGAAATTTTAAGAAAATTTGTGAATTAGGAAAATCTTTTTTAAGCGAATTTTTAATAAATAACTTAAAATTTAAAGTGAATTAGCATTCATTTTTTTTTTTGTAAATTTTGCGAATAAATATTAAATTAGGAAATTTCTTTTGGAAATTTTAATTAAAATTAGTAGCATTTCCGAGATTATAAAAAATAAATTTATAATAATTTTGATAATTTTGAAAAATATTTTGACGTCCAAAAATGAGTAATCCTAATAATTTAATAAGACTGGCAGTCTTGAATTCAAATCCAAATCCAAATCCACCTCCTAACCCCCAACCAAATGAGGAAAATAGGGACATAAATAGACAAGTTGCAGATATAGTAAATAGAATTTTAAACGAACGTTTTGCTGCAAGAAACGTTGTCGAAGTAGACGAACAGATAAACGCAGGAGCAGGTAATGGAATAGGAGAGTTAGATAAAATACCTGATGTCGTCCGTTGTTTGCGCGAGTTTTCTGGAGACCCAGGAGAATTTGGATCCTGGAAAAAAAGCGTGGAAAGGATACTGCAAATGTATGAAACTATACGCGGTTCTCATAAATACTTCGGAATATTGAGTGTAATTAGAAACAAAATTATAGGGCACGCGGACATTGTATTGGAATCTTACAATACACCATTAAACTGGGCCGCAATTTCTCGCTGCCTTACCACCCATTACGGTGACAAGCGCGATTTAGGTACTCTCGAGTTCCAAATGTCTTCCTTAATTCAAGGAAACATGTCAATCCAAGAATTTTACCAAAAGGTTTATACCAACCTGTCATTGATATTAAACAAAATCTCTTGCATGGATGCAGGAATGGAGTCGCGTAGTTTGCTGATTACCACCTATAGAAATAAAGCCCTTGACACCTTTGTAAGAGGTCTAAATGGAGACTTACCTAGACTATTAGGAATGAGAGAACCCTCCGACCTCCCTGAAGCACTTCAATTGTGTCTAAAATTGGAAAATCAAACTTTTAGAGCAAATGTCGCTCAATATAATTCTCGCAAGGCTCATCATGCACCACCTCCACCTCCACGTAGGAACTCTCAGCAACAAGCATTCTACCCACATTTAATTCATTGGAATCAACCAATGCAAGGACATAGGCTTCAGCCCACCCATTACCCACCCTCACCTCAGCGGCAATGGCCACGACAACAAAATTTCTATCCCCAATTTCCCAATCAACAACGACAACAGAATTTCTACCCCCAATTTCCCAATTAACAGCGACAGCAGAATTTCTACCCACAGCCACAAGCTTTCAATCAACAGATACAACAAGCTCCACCTCGACCTTTTGCTCCAAAACCCTTGCCAAAGCCTCAACCAATGGATGTCGATCAAAGCATCCAAACACAAAGAGTAAATTACATGAACCGACCAGCACCAAATCAATTTCAAGGAAAACGCCCACCAAATCCCTCTCAGCAATTTTCAAAACCCAATAAATTTCAAAGGAACTTCCACATTGACTCTTCAACATACCCCGAAGCAACATATGAACAGGCTATAGAAGTAGAGGATAATAATTATGACCAAACCCTTCAGGAATACGCAGCAATACAGGAAGAATTCGATCAACAGCAACCAGAAGATAACCCCATTGATGACCTTTCAGATATACATTTTTTAGAATAACGAATTCATCTCTGCCTTATTTCGAGTGTAGAACGAGGAATAATGAAATTCTAAAAATTCTTATTGATACAGGCTCTAATAAAAACTATATTCAGCCTTCCGTAGTACCAAAGCCCATCATGAATGACCAAATTTTTTTAGCTAATTCCATAGGCGGCAATGTGGAAATTACCCATCACACTAAAGTAAATCTATTTGGAATACCAGACTTAGAAATAAAATTTTTTCTTCTTCCTACCTTGAAATCCTTTCATGGAATTTTAGGAAATGACAGTTTAAAGGACCTCTCTGCTATTATCCACACAAAACATGATTATATGACAATTCAAAATACAGTTAGAATTCCTATCAAACAGTATACTACACAGGCAATTAACAAGATTGACATACGCACTGACCACATGACGCACTACCAGATGGACAGAATGAAAAAACTGACTGCTGACTACAAGACACTTTTTAGTGACCCCGACGAAAAACTAACATATGCCACCACAGTAATAGGTGAAATCCGCACTACAAACAATAGCCCCATTTATACAAAATGTTATCCATACCCAATGTGTCTCAAGGACCAAGTTGAAAGACAAATCAAAGAATATCTTCGCGACGGTATCATTCGACCATCGAGATCTCCATACAATTCGCCAGTGGATAGTGCCTAAAAAACTAGACGCATCTGGAGAGAAGAAATACCGAATGGTGATAGATTACAGGAAATTAAATACAGTTACAATAGCTGACAGGTATCCTATTCCCGAAATAAATGGAGTACTGTCACAGCTTGGAAGAAACAAATTCTTCTCAGTACTCGATCTAAAGAGCGGCTTCCATCAGATTCCTCTAAAGGAATCCGATATTGAGAAGACAGCTTTTTCGGTGAATAACGGTAAATACGAATTCACTCGATTACCCTTTGGTCTCAAGAATGCTCCTTCAATTTTTCAAAGAGCTCTTGATGACATTTTAAGGGATCACATAGGAATCAGATGTTACGTCTATATTGACGACATCGTTATATTTAGTAAAGATCAGGAAACTCACTTTAACGACATTAAACAGATTTTTGATACATTGGAAAAGGCAAATTTGAAAATACAACTCGATAAGTGCGAATTTTTGAAAACAGAAGTAGAATTTTTAGGCTTTATAATATCTGAAAATGGACTCAAAACAAACCCACAAAAAGTAAATGCAATAGTTAATTTTCCAGCCCCTCAAACCCTAAAAGATCTCCGCTCCTTTTTAGGACTTTCAGGGTATTATCGCCGTTTCATCAAAGACTACGCAAAGCTTGCGAAACCCCTTACAGTCCTTTTAAGAGGGGAAGATGGACGAGTGTCCAAAAACGTTAAAATTTCACTTAACAGAGAAGCAATGAATTCATTCGAAAAACTTAAACGCTCACTTACCGGAAAAGATGTAATGCTCACATATCCCGACTACTCAAAAGAATTTCAGCTAACAACAGATGCCTCCAACTACGCGATTGGAGCTGTACTTTCGCAAAATGAAAAACCAATAACCTTCATATCAAGAACTCTTTCCAAAGCCGAAGAACATTACGCAGCAAACGAAAAAGAAATGTTAGCCATAATTTGGTCTTTAAACTCTCTAAGAAATTACCTTTACGGTTCTGCCAAAGTTAAAATTTTTACAGATCACCAACCGCTCACCTTTGCCCTTAGCAATAGAAATCACAATAGTAAAATGAAGAGATGGAAAGCTATATTAGAAGAATATAACTATGAACTAACTTATAAACCAGGCAAAACAAATGTCGTAGCCGATGCACTTTCGAGACCACCACAAATGTCCCAAATTAATTCTTTGACAGGCACACAGCATAGTGACGAAAGTTCTGCACATCATCTTATTCCAGCAGTAGAAGGACCTATAAATGCATTTAAAAATCAAATTTGGCTCCTAAATGGCGAAGAAAACAGTTACCAATTCAAAATACCTTTCCCCAAATATCATAGACATGTTTTTATTCGACATCAGTATGACGAAGAAAACCTAATTTCAATTTTCAAACGTTACCTAAATCCTTCAGTAATAAAAGGCCTTTTTACATCGGAACCCATCATGGGAAAAATTCAACAAATATACCCGCTTCATTTTTCTAAATTCAGAATACGTTTTACTCAAACTCAAGTCGAAGATTTGCTAGACGAAGCTAGACAGGAAACCGAGATTTTAAATGAACATAAACGCGCACATAGAAACGCCCAGGAAAATAAAACCCAATTGCTTCAAAACTTTTACTTCCCAAAAATGAGTGCTAAAATTGAAAATATTGTTAAACAGTGTAGAATCTGTAAAGAGAATAAATATGACCGCCACCCAAATAAACCACAATTACTTGAAACTCCCATTCCGCAATATCCTGGCGAAATAGTGCATATCGACATTTATAATACAGAGAAAAATTTAGTTCTCACCGCAGTTGACAAATTTTCCAAATATGCTCAAGTTAGAATAATAGAAAGCAAAGCAGCAGAAGATATTAGAGAACCTTTAAGGCAAATAATTTTCGCATTTGGCGTACCCAAATTCATGGTAGTAGATAATGAAAAAGCCCTGAACTCAGCTTCCATATGTTTTATGCTTGAAGATCAACTCGGAATACAAATCTATAAAACACCCCCTTATACAAGTACAGTAAACGGGCAGGTAGAACGTTTCCATTCAACCCTTTCAGAAATAATGCGTTGCTTAAAAGCTGAACGCATCCATAGATCCTTCCGCGAACTTTTGGACAGGTCAGTATACGAATATAACTACACAGTACACTCAACCACAGGAAAGAAGCCAATAGAAGTATTCTTCGGAAGAAGAGTTTCTACAAATCCGGACCAATACGAAAATTCTCGACAGGAAAACATTGAAGCACTTAGGAAAAAACAGGCAAAAGACTTAGAGTTACATAATCGGAAAAGGACTCCAATGAAAACATATGTGCCAGGTGACACCATTTACGTACGAATAAATAAAAGATTAGGCTCAAAACTCACTTCTAAATACAGGAAAGAAATAGTAAAGGAGGACAAATCCAGTGTAGTTATTACAGAAAAAGGACGAACAGTACATAAAAGTAACATTAGGACTTAAACCCATTTCATTACTTTCAGATTACTCCTACCACTCACCAGTGGCGAATTCCGCATCCTCGATTATACAAATTCACGGCTAGCGACCTTCAATATAGGGTGGACAAAAATTCAAACCGGAACTTACAAAATTATACATACTATAGATATAGACGAATACCAAAGGACGTTGGACAAACTTAACACCACGATAAGATACAAAATTATTTCCAACAATCCTTTACTCCCCTTCCTTTGCAACGAAGTAACTCAAATACAAAATTTCTTGAATAGATTAAAACCTAAAGTTAATAAAAGATCAGTAAATGCCCTCGGAACTGCTTGGAAATGGCTGGCAGGAAGTCCAGACCACGAAGATTTTGAAATATTAGAAAATCATATAAATAACGTGTTAGAAAATAATAATAGACAAGTAATAGTAAATAAGCTTTTAAGCGAAAGAATGAATAATATTACAGAAGTTTCAAATAAAATATTTGCACTATTAAAAGGTAAAGACAGTATCCAACATGACATTGCTGTAGATATAAAATATAAATTGCAATTGATAAAAGATGAAATTATAAATATAAATTATGCAATACATTGGGCCAAAGTTGGCATAGTAAACTCTTACATATTCTCTAATTTTGAAATGAATCTAATTAAAGAAGTTTTTGACAAAGATAATATTCCCTTTAATAATGTAGAAGAATCTTTTGAATTTGCTAATGCTAAAATAGCCTCTAATAATTCAATGATTTTGTATTTAATTTATATTCCAATAACTGATGAAAATTTATGCGAATCATTGTTAATCAAAGCATTAAAGAAAGGAAACAAATTATATAAAATACCATTTAAAGAAATATTGATATGTAAAAATCAAATTTTTGGAAAAAAAGACAATTGTGAAGAACATAATGAAATAAAAATTTGTACAAAGAGAAATATTGTAGATATTAGTAACTCCTCCTGTATTCCGCACCTACTAAAAAGTCACCCGCCTAACTGCATCACGATAAATAACCAACACATCCCTACGGTTGAAGAAAATCTCCCAGGCATCATACTTTTAAACCAATTCAACGGCACAGTTCACTTCGACCAAGAAGAAGTTAATTTGACCGGCTCATTTGCCATACAATACCACAACTCAACAATCACAATAGATAACCAAATGTTTTTGTCTAACGAAGTTACTGGCAGTAAGCCCCTTCCTGCAATTCTACAACCGAATGCTACGCTAACAGCTGAAGAAGAATTGCTAAGCTTAGAAATGATGAAGGAACTCCACCTGAAAAATATAAATTATATTGAAAATTTAAAAAACAAAGGCCTGACAGCATCAATAGCCAATTTTGGAATATCTGGCATCACCCTAATTCTAATGGCAATCTTGGCAGTCAAACTAGCATCAACAAGAAAACCAAACCTAATCGGCAAATACGTCTCCAGTATTCATGACAACGCTCCATTGCAAGAAGTAGCAATTGAACAATTTGAGCAACCGCAACCATCACCGCGAGTGGACCAGACAATCTCTCATTATCCTGTTCAGACAAACGAGGACGTTCGTTTTTAAAGGCGGAGGAGTTAACACGCGCAAAATTATTTCTTCTTTATTTTTCTTTATTTTTACTAATAATGTAAAATTGCCAATTTGGCAAATAAATAAGTAGACAGTAGGTAAGCGATTCTTAGTATAGTAATTCCCGTTAATCGCCAATTGGTGCAATCAATTAAGCAATGTGCCGGAAATGCAAGGCAAGCATTAATAGGTTTAGAGTTAATAAAATTGTTAATAATAAGTCAGTCTTAAGTTTGTAATTGAATAAAGAGGAGCTAAATGCTCCGAGTTTTTTAAAAACCAATTTAAATATTTAATTTAAAAACTTACATGCGCACGGTGGACACATATATCCCACTCCATGACTACTGCTGCCGAGGAGGTGTGGTATGATCAGGAGTGTCGCGACGCTACCGCAGAGAAAGATGCCGCCTACAGAAGAACCCTGCGTGCAGGTGCAACACGAGCTGTTAAGGAGCGGTGCAGAGAGAAAAGGAGTGCAGAGAGACGTCTTTTCAGGCGCAAGAAGAGGGAGTTGGAAAGACGCGAGTGTGAGGAGATAGAGATGTGTACCGACAAGAATGAGACTCGAAAATTCTTCGAAAAGATCAAGCGCCTGAGTGGAGCTTAAAATCCCGGAGCCTCTTCTTGTAGTGATGGAAGTGGGAATCTGGTTACAGATGTCCAGAGTGTACTGAGCCTATGGAGGGAACACTTCTCCACGTTACTGAATGGCGATGCTACGAACAATTCCGCCAGTGGAGGAGATTGCCCGATAACCCCAATTACAGATGATGGTGTTGATGTTCCACCACCCGACTATGACGAGGTTGAAACGGCCATTTTAAGGCTGAAGAACAACAAAGCTGCAGGTGCTGATGGCCTGCCTGCCGAGTTGTTTAAGACCGGAGGCGATGAGCTGCTCACCCGCATGCACCAGCTCATAAGCAGAATATGGTCGGATGAAAGCATGCCTGATGATTGAAGGCCCAGTGTTCTCTGTCCTGTACATAAAAAAGGAGACCCCACAATTTGCGCCAACTACCGTGGAACAAGTCTCCTGAGCGTCGCATACAAGGCTCTATCGAGCGTACTGTGTGAAAGGTTGAAGCCTATGATCAGCAATCTGATTGGACCGTATCAGCGTGGTTTCGACCAGATTTTTACACTGCGCCAAATCCTGGAGAAGACCCAAGAAAAACAGATGGACACACACCACCTATTTGTTGATTATAAAGCCGCTTTCGACAGTCCGGTAAGGGATTACCTCTACGCAACAATGTCTGAGTTCGGTATTCCTGCAAAGCTCATTCGACTTTGTAGAATGACACTGCATAACTCCTGTTGTGCAGTGAAAATGGGGAAGGACCTCTCCGCACCGTTTAGTACCGAACGGGTTTTCAGACAAGGTGATTCGTTATCGTGCGACTTCTTCAATCTTATTATGGAGAAAATAATACGAGCTGCTGATCTACGACATAATGGCACTATCTTCTACAAAATTATCATGCTGTTAGCGTATGCCGACGATATTGACATAATGGCATGAACACGCGAACAGTCAGTGCAGCATTCTCAGAGTTGGAAAGAGAGTTGCGTCGGATGGGTCTTAAGGTGAACGAGGGCAAGACGAAGTATCTAGTGTCAACAAACAAAGAGTCCCGGCGTCTTGGACAGCACGTCACTGTCGGCAACTACGCTTTTGAAGTAGTAAGGGACTTTGTCTATCTTGTAACCAGCATTAACAGCAGTAATGCCGTCAGCTTGGAGATCATGCGTAGGATAACTCTTGCTAACAGGTGTTACTTTGGGCTGAGTAAGCAATTGAGAAGTCGAGCCCTCTCTCGAAGAACGAAAACCATACTCTACAAGTCTCTCATCATGCTTGTCCTTACATATGGCGCAGAAACCTGGACAATTTCCACCTCGGGTGAGTGAATGCTTGTAGTTTTCCAGAGAAAAGTCCTACGCAGGATCTTTGGACCTATTTGCGTTGGTGGCGAGTACCGAATAAGGTACAACCATGAGCTGTACGAGCTGTATGCCGATATTGACATAGCAAAGTGTATCAAAATCTAGCGGCTGCGCTGGCTGGAAGAACACGCTCCAGCTAAGAAGGTGTTATATTCGGAATCCGCTGGTGTACGACGCAGAAGAGGAAGACCAAACCTCCGGTGGAAGGACCAAGCACTGGAGAACCTGACGGCGCTTGGAATTTCTAACTGGCGCCAGCTAGCAAAGAACAGAGATGGCTGGCGAAGCATGTTATTTTCGGCCTAAATCGATATTCGGTTGTTATGGCCACATAAGTAAGTAAGTAACACCCCATATATAAAATTCGATATTTATTGCATCGCAAAATCACAATCGAAGAACCCCATAAGAGAACTGGACCTCCTCAGTGCAGCAACTGCCAAGAATATGGACATACTAAGACATAATGTACCCTGCCAGCTGTTTGTGTGATTTGTGGAGATCTCCATAAATCAAACATATGCCCAAAGTCTAAAGGCGATGCTAGCATTAAAAAATTCAGCAATTGTGGAGGTAATCACACCGCAAATTATAGAGGTGGCCCAGTATATACAATCCTAAATCTAAATTTCTCCGCTAGCAATCAACCTCTAAAACCAGTTGAGCAAACTCAGATAGCCAACTCAAGTAAGAGACAAAATATTGATGCAACACAATTCTTCTCTGCAACCCCAAACAAGAATCAAACCAATTCATACGCTAGCGTGTTAAAACAAAACCCACACCAACAAAGCAATGTAAATAATGAGCAGAAACACTCACTGCCCACCCAACAGCCAAGTACCCTTGAACATTTGCTTCAAACATTAATTCAGAATATGAACCAATTCATGAACTCAATGCAAACAATTATGCAAGAAATGATGAAAAATCAATCGATGTTACTCCAAACATTGCTATCCAGACCATGAGTTGTCTCAAGATATGCCACTGGAACGCCAACGGCATAAGCCAGCACCCAGTTTGGAGCTAATTCAATTCCTTGAATCCAGCCAGATCGACATAATGATGAAATCTCAGAACCATTTCACTGACAAAAATTGCTACCAAATACCATATTACAAACAGAACACCACAAATCATCCGCATGGTAAGGCACGCGGAGGAACTGCCATATTGTTAAAAAGCATGATGTTTTACATCATGTTCTCGAAGATTTCAGTAGAATCTACTTGCAAGCAACATCTATATGTCTGGAAGAGTACATCTCTAAGCTAGTAATATCTGCGATATACTGTCCCACAAGATACAGTATTTCCGAACAGCAGTATAAAGAATTTTTCTCAACTCTTGGTAGCAAATTGTTGGTTGCTGGCGATTTCAACGCCAAACACACTCACTGGGGCTCACTGGGGCTTAATAACTCCAAAAGGCAGAAGACTATGTTCAATCATCACTAACCACGGCTACGATGTTATTTCAAATGGTCAACCGACATATTGGCCGACGGACAAGAAGAAGATACCCGATCTCATAGACTTTGGAGTCGCCAAAGGTTTGCAGATGGAAAATATCTCCACAGAGTGTAATTATGATCTATCATCTGACCACTCACCCACGGTAATATCTATAAAATCACCAAGCCCCCAAGGCAATCGCGTTAGAAAGAAAATAGACTGGTTGAAATTTAAGAAATATATAAATTCCCATCTTCCTCTGAGTACTGTATTAAGAAATGGACACGATGTAGACTCAGCACTCGAAAAATTCAACCAGCTGCTCTCATAAGCTCTCAGCTCAGCCACCTGCACAAAGGTATGCAAGCAATCAAACTATAGCCCATACACACCAGCCGATATTGAATTGCTAGTAAGACAGATAAGAAGACTCCGAAGGCAATGGAAGGAATTCAGATCAATCTGAAAACACAGCTACAGCACTGCACTCGAAAGTTAACGCAAGCCTTAAAAAATAAAAACAGCAAAGAGTTAGAAGAACACATAGCGAAATTAACACCTGGTGAAGCGTCAGACTACTCTTTGTGGAAATCAGCAAAAAACTCAAATCGGCCAATTCTCACTGATTCCCCCATCCGTTTGAGTGACGGTAATTGGGCTAGAAGCAACTGTGAGAAGGGTTTGGCTTTTGCAAACCACCTAAAAAGTGTGTTTACACCCAATCCACCCTCTTTACAGTCCTCATTACCAAAATTAACTTCTCAACCTTGCTCAATAATGCTCAAAATTAAAAAAAAGGACATATTTAAAGCAATTTATAAAGATTTAAACCCAAAAAAAATCACCTGGTCCAGATAAAATTACCGGTAAAATGATAAAAGAGCTACCTCCGGCTTCAGTAATTCATCTCATGCACATTTTCAATGCTATCCTTCGTATTAAATACTATCTCGAATGCTGGAAAACTTCAAAAATTATTATGATAGCAAAACCAGGAAAATACCCTACAAAAGTTGCATCGTACAGACCTTTCAGCCTCCTTCCTCTACTCTCTAAAGTATTCGAAAAGCTACTTGTCATGAATATAACTCCATTTATTAATCTCAACCAACTGATTCCTCAACATCAGTTTGGATTTAGAAAACAGCACGGCACAATAGAACAAGTCCACCGCATTGTAACTCTGATATGGAACACTTTTGAAGAAAAAAAGTATTGCTCAGCTGTCTTTCTTGATATCACTCAAGCTTTCGATAAAGTATGGCACGAAGGCCTTATTTACAAACTCAAACTATTACTGCCTGCAAATGTCTCCTCATTGCTTAGTAGCTACCTCACGAAAAGACAATTTCTCGTACATTACAATGATTACACAACAAATCCATTGGATATTCGACAGGAGGCTGACCTGGAAATACAAAGTGCTATTGTTAGCATTTGTTACATTGCTTAGTAGCTACCTCACGAAAAGACAATTTCTCGTACATCACAATGATTACACATCAAATCCATTGGATATTCGACAGGAGGCTGACCTGGAAATACAAAGTGCTATTGTATAAAGCAATCCTGGAGCCAATCTGGACTTATGGTATTCAGTTTTGGGGCACCGCATCTCCCTCAAATATCGAAAAATTGCAGGGAATACAATCCAAGTATCTGCGAATTATTATAAACGCGCCTTGGTATATGAGGAACGTTAACATCCATCGAGATGTACCCACAATTTCTGAGGAAGTTGCAATATCCTGTAGAAGCTACATTCAAAAATTACACAATCATCCGAATCCCCTTGCTAGGCAATTGTTGCTGAGCATGGGGCATCGTCGATTAAAAAGAAAAGAAACACTGAATATGCTGTGAAATTGCTATACCTCGCGACTCAACAAATTGTGATGGAAGGTAGGGAATATCACATAATTTTAGTTAGTTTGTAAGATTTGAATACTTATTGTTAGTTTCTAAGTATTTTAGAAAGATTCAATAAAAAAATATTTAACAAAATAAAAATGTTGCGCCGGAAAGACGCAATAGAATCCCACCTGGGAACGTTAATTTTTCGTTAAGTGAATTTCCCACATCGACAAAAACAAAATTTTTATATGTATCCGATGTGTACCGTCCTCCTAGATTTGCTGTGTCAACGGAACAATTCCAGAAGTATTTTGAGAGCTTAGGTACGAAATTGCCATCGGCAGGAGATTTTAACGTCAAACACGCCTTCTGGGGTTCCAGGTTAATTTCGCTTAAAGGCCGTCAACTATATGCTGCGGTTGCTAATGGACTATACGTTATTTCATCTGGACACCCTGTTTATTGGCCATCTGACTCCCGTACAATTCCAGATCTTATAGACTTTGCGGTTATGATGGAACTAAACAGAGACGACATATCAGCCAAATCCTGCACCGACTTTTCATGTGACCACTCCCCTGTGATTCTAACACTAAAATGACTTAATGCAATTTAATAGCAAGGGATGTTAAAAGTTATATTGAATGTCTCCGCTTTTGTAAAGAAGTAGATAACGAACTGCAACAGATTTGCGAAATTAGCTCGCACTGAGAAACAGATGATGCTGTTGAAATACTTAGTTCAACAATAAAGACTGCTGTAATCCCCAAAGTAATCAAGCGCAATATTAAATTTCACTCAACTATAGAAAATTTGGTTGCAACTAAACGCAAGGCACGTCGCGAATGGCAAAAACATCGATCACCTAATTCTAACATAATTTCAAAATAGGGTCAAATGCTCTGAAGGATGCCCTCAACTAGGAAAAGAACTGTGAAGTTCAATCCCATTTGAAAAACTTGGGGCGATCTAAAGAAAATAATTACACTTTGTGGAGAGCAGCAAAAAAAATCAAAACTCCAAAACAACTCGAACCAATGATTCGTAAACACGATGGATCTTGGGCTCGTAGCGACGAAGAAAAGAGAACTGTAATAGCTCATCACTTGAAGAATGTTTTTCTACCAAATCCTCAGGTTATTGGTTTTCGCCCAGATGTTAATATCTCAATGGTTGTACATGATCCTCCTAAGATAACTCTTAGCGATTTCGTTCGCTAGTTGCTCTTTCCAAAGTAAACCCAAAGAAAACTCCTGGTCATGATCAAGTCACTGGAAAAATGATAAAAACTCTACCTGGCAGTGCGGTATTTCTTATTTTAAACATTTTTAACAGCATATGGAAGTATCGTTGATTAAAATGATTCCAAAGCCAGGGAAGGACCTACAATTGCATCTTCGTACAGGCCAATAAGTATCTTGTGTAAACTTTGCAAAATTTTTTAGAAACTATTGCTTGAAAAAATCTCACTTTATGTCTCACAGCCTAGCATAATTCCAAGCCACCAATTTGGATTTCGAAAAAAGCATGGAACGGTGAAACAAGTTCACAGAATCATTAAAGCGATTTATGAGGCATTCGAGACTAAAAAATATTGCGATGCAATATTCCTAGATATTGCACAAGCTTTCGACAAGGTTTGGCATGAAGGCCTAATATATAAAATAATGCGCTCGCTGCGTAAAAACGTTCATAAGCACCTCAAATCCTACCTAACTGCACGTAAATTTCAAATCAAATATAATATATTTATCTCAGAGAAATTTGAGATAAATGCAGGCGTTCCGCAGGGTAGTGTACTTGGCCCGTTCCTATATTTAATTTATACTGCAGATCTACCGTTATTGCAAAACAACTTAGTTACAACGTTCGCCGACGGCACGGCAATTCTAAATATTCACAGAGATTACCAAGCAGCATCCCATAACTTGTCAAAGAACCTCAAACTTCTGGAAGAATGGCTGGCAAACTGGCGAATAAAAGTAAATGAGACCACGTGTGTCCAGGTCACATTCTCACTTAGAAAAGAAACGTGTCCAGCAATAAAGCTAAACAATATAATGATTCCCCAAGCAAATGATGTAAAATTCCTGGGAATGCATCCAGATGGAAGGCTAACTTGGAAAACCCATATAGATAACAAAAAAACGCAAATTAAACTAAAAATGCAACAACTGCTCTGGGTATTAAGCAAAAAATCAAAGTTAAGTTTAGATAATAAACTTTTATTGTACACATCGATTATTAGATTGATCTGGACATACGAAATAGAAATATGGATCTCCGCTTGTTCTTCGAGTATTGAAAAGATTCAAAGGGATCAAAATAAAATAATTTGTGCACCTTGGTATATTAAAAATATAAATTTGTACAATGACCTAAACATGGCTACAGTTATGAAACCATGCGTGCTTATATACCGAAATACATTAAATACATTAATCTAATTTTTCGTCAATTCGTCCTTAATAGATTAATATATCCTCGTTCATTTAAGGAGAACATGAAACATTTTCAAATTCATTGTGACGAATCTCAGCAAAATCTTAGACTATATATTATGCTCACAATACTTCGAGAACGAATTTTCAATCCAGGTTCTAAAGCAACAATAAAGCTATAAACTGATCGCTACATTTGGCCTTCTAAATAAAAAGATTTCAGACGTTGGGTAAGATCATGTGAAGCTTGCCAAAAGTTAAAAGTATTATGATACACGAAGGCCTCTACTGGCTCATTTCCATTTTCTTCAAGACGTTTTTCTCAGAAGGCAAGCGTTATATTTTGATATGTATGGATTGTGTTTCTCGTTGACCTGAAGCTTTTACAGTGGAAGTTTGCTCATTCTAGCACAGTTTGTTCGATATTTTCCAATAACTGGGTACCGCGACTCGAATGGGGTAGGCAATTCACTTCAACATTCCTCAAAGAATTGGTCAAATGGAATGGTAAAACGATATCATCGTTTTACCATTAATTTTACTTGGAATTAGAGCTATAATAAAAGATTAAATAAATTTTTCACCAAGTGAAATAGTCTATGATAAAGTTCTGAACCTACCTGGACAATTTTTCCTTACTTCACAGCCAACTGACAGTGTAACTGAGTTTCTTTGTATTCTTCAAGAAGTAATTTCTAACCAAAAACTAATGCCTGCGAGTAATCATTCAAAAAATCAGACATATAGTTGCATGAATATTCAGTTTCGCAACCGAAAGATCGAGAAGATTTTTCTTTCGAAGAGCGCCCACCTGTCTGAAAGCAATTTGCAATTCTTCCTGCAGTAACAATTTGCCATGGAAAAGCTTCCACAAGAATTTGCAGCTCAGAAAAATAAGTGTTACAAAAGTTCTGCCGTTCGGAACCGGCTAAAATAGATGGGTCCCTTCTAATACTATCAAAAATTTTACACGCATAACAGTACTGGAAGAGAAGCTCTGTCAAAGATCCCTTCGGGGATTACAAGTGCTACATATTCATATATATTTTTTTTTTAATATTGGGTGTATAACTAAAAAAGTTCATTATTTTTGCTGGAAATACGCGATTATATCGATGACAAAATTAATTATTCAATGTATTGTTCATCGTTAGCTACGGCTTTTTCGCATCTTTTTGGTAATTTATGGAATTCGTCCCAAAAGAACTGCTAATTTTTAAAGACCAAAAATAAATCAAGCCAATTTCGGATACCCTGTACTGAAGTGAAGCATATTCCAGTAAGGATAGTCTGCATCGATAAAAACAAATGGTAGTTAGATGGAATAAGATCTTGGCTATAATGCGTTTGAGGTAAAATTTCCCATCCACTATTTTCCAAATCGTTTTTAACGGATTGAGCAACATTTGGCCGAGAGTTGTCATGATGGAAAATTATGGACTAGTGTCTGGCCACATATTTCGGGCATTTTTCTGCCAATGCCCACTTCAAGTGATTCAATTGTGTTCAATAGAGGTTTCATGTGATCGCTACACCTAATTCCAGAAGTTCATAATACAACATTTCCTTCTGGTCCGACAGAGCAATACTTTGGGGCCATGGATATTTGGCTTTGCGTTGATGCTGATTGGTGTTCCGGGTTATCATAATAGATCCATTTATCATCACCAGTAATCAAACTATGCAAAAATGACTTAGCGGCAAGTAAAATCGCCACTAAACGTCTCTTGGCTTCAATTCGTACGGCACCAAATTTCCTTGCATCCGGATGAATAATAGTGGTTTCAATCAAATGGAAATGGCTTATTGTGTTATTCGCAATGATTCCGCAAGGTCTTCTTGCATTTAACACGAATCTTGATTTCTAGGCTGCCCTGGGCGTTCTTTGTCTTTCGCGCCAAAATTACCACCTTGCATCGCGTGAACCACTTCTGACACACTAATCTCTGGTGCATATTTAAAATAAGCTTCCATGAGCAATTTATGATTTTCTGGTGCTTTTTTTATTATTAAAGAACAAAAGCCAATTTTTTCACAAATGATGTTTTGTTGTCATGTATGCAGACATATTGTGCGTAATAAAAGAATTGTTTATATCAACTTCTACCTTCTTCGACAGATATTTTGTGCAAAAAAATTTTTTCTTTATGTACCAAGAAAACAAATTCATGCCAGATGTCAATTCTTCGATATTTGGTTTCTTCGCTTAGCTCATGAGGATCCCAGTTTGCTTCCCTCTGGATTTTTTCCATTGCGTGCAGATGAACTGAAATTACCTGCTATGTTACTCCTAACTATGCTGCAAGTTAATTTTCACTTTTAGATGGATTTTAGTGGGTGCCGTAGCTCAGTGGTTAGTGTGTTGGCCTTCTGACCTATAGGTCGTGGTTCAATCCCCGGCTGATGCATAACAATTTTAATATCGAAAAGATTTTTCTTTCGAACGGTACCCACCTGTCGGCAAGCAATTGGCAATTCCTCCGACAGTAACAACGGAGCTTCTAAAAGAACTCTGTGACAAAGCTCAAAAAAAGTGATGTCGCAAGAGTTCTGCTGTTCGGAACCATCTAAAATAAGTAGGTTCCTACTAATACTGTCCAAAATTTAACACGCACAACAGTAATGGAAGAGCAGCTCGGCCAATGAGCCCTTCGGGGTTTTAAGTGCCACATATTTATTTTTATTTTTTTTTAGATGGATTTTAATCGAGTATAGTTTAAATTTCTTCAGCCATAACCAGTCGTCGAGCAGCACTCCGTGTACCATCCGCAAGACTAGAATTTCCACCCAACAAAATAGTCACATGTTTTCTCTAATTTTTCTTATTTGTGATATCAGTCTTTACCCTCATAACTATAAATTTATTCCGAAGTTCCCACTTATGTACATTGAATTTAACATAATTTAGACCACTAAAAATGATACCACAAAAGTCTGCGTACAGGCGAATTCAAAATTTTATTTCACATATTCCTTGTTCAAGAAAGATAAAGGAGTATTTCCATTTTGGACTGCGTTTGCACCAGAGTAGTTGTTAGCTGTATTTTTATAATTAACCCTTACCGTGGCACCAATGTTTAAGAAAACCCTACACTGGGTTTTCTTAATTTATATAGATAAAATCTTCGGTGCGGTTAAAATTTAGTTCCAACTTTGAATTTCTGAGTCTAGTAGTCAATAGAATTATTTTTCCTAGAAGCTCTGAAAATTGCGTTTTTCCCAAAATGCCGGTAGCTGGTATTTTATTTGCCATTTTAGGAATAAACATACATATGTATAATAACAACTTTTATTTGTTAGCAAAGTTCGACAAAAAGAGAAATTTCACTGATCTAGTAATTTTTGAAATTACAGCTATAGTTAATGAATATATATAAATAAGTGACTTGAGAGTTTGTTTAGTTCTTGCCGACTGTCAAATGATAAAAGTTGCAAATATTTACAATTTAAATATAATTTGTTTATTAATAACTTTGATGATTACTTTGTGAAAGTGAAAACTTTCTTTGCAATAATGCATTCCAATACAAACATACTGTTTTATACTTTCCTACACAAAACGCTATGGAATGCTTGATTGAGAAAAGTATTTGCGCACTAAATATGACCCAGTGAGAATCTAAAGAAGTTTTCCCCGTTGAAGGCGATTGTGAGCATTCACAATTAAAGAACTTTGCTTTATTTGCTATCACGAAAAATCTAAAAGAAAAATATCAACAAGGAGACTGCATTCAATGCAAAACTCAGTTAGCACAGTCGAACACAGCAAAACGAAATGCAATAATTTTTAAGAAATAATAATACGTATTTTTACCCATATATACTCGTTATTTATTTGCTTATGACAAAAAGTTTAGCCTCAGTCAAATGTAAATAGTGCCAGGATTAGTTAAAAAACCGACAAAATTTAAAAAAAAAGAACACAAAAACAAGCTAATATGAAATTTTGGCCATTGCCATAAAACGGGTTTCAAATCGGAACAAAACTCTAAGAGTTATAGCTATTTGAAATTTTAAATCTTTACATATGTACATAGTGCAACGGTTAACCATCAACGGAAAATACACATCTGTGGATCGCTTCTACGCAGGTGAAAAGGCATAAGGAATCGGCAGCCTCCGACGTTCTATCTATAGAACAATCAACTGAATACGTTAACAAAGCTATAGTAAAGCGTCAACAACAAAATACAAACTAAGCCACAACAACATCACTAATCCAAAACATCGACACCAACGTCCACGTCAACATCAACATAAAAAGCAAGGAGGAATTTTGACAACAAATTTGGAACACAACAGAAGCAAAATCAACAACCAGCAACCATCAGCAGCGGTAACATAAAAATACAGTCCACAAAATATACACAATATATGTAAGTTCCACTTTCTTAACTTGCAAGATGGTAACTGTGACGAATGCTGATTGGTCGACTAAAAACGAAAAGAAAAAAGAGCAACTTTTATAATTAAAATTAAACTAACTTAAAATTATGTGATATTCCCGATGTTCCATCACAATTTGTTAAGTCGCCAGGTTTAGCAATTTCACAGCGTATTGAATGTGTCTTTTCTTTTTAATCGTCGATGGCCTGTGTTCAGCAACAATTGCCTAGCAAGAAGATTCGGTTGGTTGTTTAATTTTTGAATGTAGCTTCTGCATGAGTTTGCAACTTCCTCAGAAATTGTGAGTATATTTGAATCTCGATGGATGTTAACGTTCCTCATATACCAAGGTGCGTTTACAATAATTCGCAGGCACTTGGATTGTATTCGCTGCAATTTTTCGATATTTAAGGGAGATGCGGTGCCCCATAACTGGATATCATAAGTCCAGATTGGCTTCAGGATTGCTTTATATACTCTGTATTCGACTTTGTATTCGAGCTTTATGTACTTTGTATTCGAGCTTCAACTTTAAGCTTAGTGTAACATCCACCATAACTGATTAATTTTTAGTCAGCCTTCTGTCGAGGTGAATACCCAAGTTCTTTGTTGAGGAACATTGTGGAACTGATTGACCATTTATTTTAAGTGGTAGACATGTATCTAGCCTTAGTGTGAAGTATAAAGTATAAAAATATAATATATAGTATAAAAATATAAAAATATAAAAATCAAATAATTTAATTAAACTTCTCTTGAATTGTCAAAATATTGCAAAAAGACGGGGAAATATTTTAGCTTTCGATAGAAAGTCGGAATATATGTATATTTCCAGCAACTTTTTAAGTTGTACACCCAATATGTGGAAATATGAACATCTGAAGGAACTTAAAAAAATGACATAAAACGGAAGTTTCTTTAAAAACAATGTTGAAATTAGAGATATCATTGCAATAAGGCATGATATATTACCTCCAAACGAAAAGTGCGTAAGTCAGGTAACTAAAAAATTGTCTGGTTCAGATAGTTGAAATGAGAACAACTGAAGGTAGAGTATCTAAACCGTTTTTCAAAATAGTCCTGTTGCCATCGAATAAAAAATATAGTTCTTTCAAAATACAAAAAACCACAATTTTTTTTTTTTATTATTGTGTTCTTTCTATATTTCTGGTCTGATTAAATTTTGGAGTTGAAATGGGCGGAAATATGCAACCAAATGAAGGTACTCGTCGCTCCAGCAACAGGCGTCATCAACTACGTCGTCACTACAAACGCGCTGGAACGTAGGGTAGCGTTTTAAGTACTAGATGACTAAGTACACCAATGCAGCTGTTTATTGCGTGTATTCCGAGCCTTCCAGTAGGCAAATGGAAATTTGTCAAGATCGAAAATAATAATGGAAATACCCACACTAGAGAAGCTGCAGCAAAAACAGCAACGATGCAAGTGCTCTTTCTAGTAACAAATGATTCGTTGCAACCACTAGCGAAATGCTATGGCGTGGTGAACTATGGCTTTGGCAAAGTCACAGTCAAAGTGTACAAAAGCGATATCGATGTTGCTGAACATTTTACTTCAGCGATTGAGCCTACGGCTAGCGAAACAGAATTAAGCGATGTCGACAGCGTTAGCAACGAAGGCGGGTACACATCCTTTGGTTCAAAACTCAAATCTGGTTATAGGATTTTATACACAGAAGAAGAGCTCTTAAGCGGATCTTAGGAGGGTGCGTCAAGTTGTTTACAAATGCATGTCGTCAATCGCTTAATAAAGCATGTCCAAAAACTATTAAGGGGGGAGTAAGGGATAATTTGAGATAAAAAACACTTTTTTCTCCGATTTTTTACGGAGATACAGCTTAAGAAAAATTATTCAAACTTTTTTTTTAATTATAAAGCATCATCTAGGGAATATTTAGTTAAATTTTCGTAATTGAATATTGAAAAATAAGCCGTTGACAGATCATTTCCCAAAACGCCTTTTGAAAAATACGTTCGATGAACACGATAACTCGGCGTAGAATTATCTGAAATCAAAAATGTTGTTAAATTTACTTAAATTATGAGTTGATTCTCACCCTCCCGTCGATGTTGAGTTATCATTTTCATTTTTCAACAGTTCGTGGCCTATTTAAGTAAAAAACGCGATTTCGCGCTAAATTCTCCGCTATTTTTTAGGTGACAAACTACCTTAATATGAAAATAGAAAAATGTAAATAACGGGAGGGGGAGGCATTTTATACCAAGAAAGTATGTTTCGAGTTTGAAAAGAATCGGTCGAGTAGATTCTGCAGGATCGTGTTCACGGACTTCGAAAAATTGGTTTTCAGAAAAACACGTTTGAAGTTTTTTTTTTCTCAAAAAGTGGAAAAATTTTTTTTGTAACTTACACTGAATCATCGATCCCAGGTCCATAAAGTACGTTCCCGGCAGCAATCTCGTTGTCTTGGAAAACGAAAAAGAAAAAAAAAATCAATTTTCCGAATCTGCTTATCCCTTACAAACCATAGAGGGAAGAGGGAACCACCGTGGCCCACGAAATTTAATCTATTGCGAGTGGAGTGTAGAAAGTAATTCAATAGAGAGTAATATTCCCGTGAGGAAAGAGGGTGGAATGTCTACTATGAAAAGTTAATAATTTATAAGAAAAAAGTTAGAAAAGCGACGAGAATCTCTAAACTTACTCTTTAATACACACTTGACCGGTAGCTGAGACGATTACACGACGCTAGCTACCATAGTTAGTGGTCATGATTGTGAATCGGAAATTTTAGGTGTTATCACAGAAGCCAATATAGATTGGGCTGTGAGGACCTTCAAATCTTTTTAATCACCTGGGCCTGATGGGCAGCTCCAATATTCCTTAGTGTACTGGCTGCAAACCATTCTTGAAAGTGCTTAACATCTGAATTATATTTTCACTTTATGGAGGGAAGTGAAAGTTGTCTTTATTCTAAAGGCAGGCAGGACAGCAAGCTGCTTTGGAATATTAATGCAGAGGATAGGTTAGGTTAGGTTAGGTTATGTGGCCGCCCCCCAAAGGGGGGTGCACTTAGGCCAAATAATTGGCCCATTGTGTCACCATGGATCATTGATGCCTACCATCCTATCTCCTCTGTTAAGCGGAACCATTGGGATTTCCTAATGAATAGAGCAATGTCCTAATTCCTAATGAATAGAGCAATGTCCCATCCATGGGTGCAAGCTCAGTGGTATCTGTAAAAAAAGCACTCCCTAGTAGAGTGTGCCTTCTGCGTGCCAAGGCGGGGCATCTACAGAGGAAGTGGTGAACACTTTCCTCCTCTTCCTCGTCCTGGCAGCTGCGACAGAAATCGTTGGCCGGTAAGCCGAGCCTTGCAGCATGCCTACCCACAAGCCAGTGGCCCGTGAGTACGGCGACTACATACAGGATAGAGAGGGGCAAGCAGCTATAGCACTCTATTCGTCTAAAAGATCGGTGGGAGCGAGATGAGGCCTAAAACCCCAGGTAGTACACTGGTTATGTACAGCAGTGGAGAGACCAATTTTGACATACGGCATCCAAGTTTGGTAACCAGTATTTCATAAAGGGAATGCAGTTAGACGCATGGAAAGTATTCAGAGGGCATTAGGCTTATACGTAAGCGTGGCTCTCAAAACCACTATAACAGCAGTATTCAATACCATGCTGCATCTTTTACCGATTGACCTATGCGGCAAACAGCTAACAGTGAAATTGGCTTTAAGGCTAAGGGATTCCTCTCTTTTAGCCACAAATGTAAGAGCACACTAAACCATCTTAGGAACCTTTCCACTCATTCCCTGTACCACTGACATTTGTAACCCGGTTAACCTTCATTTAAATAAATCTTTCATTAAAATTTTCCATTCAATAGATAACTGGAATAATGGTAACATAGATTGTATTGACAGGGTCAACATCTTTACAAATGGATCTAAACTAGATGAGCAAGTCGGAGTGGGTGTCTACTCTGAGGTGTTGGGCACCCATTTATTCTTCCGCTTGCCGGATCATTGTAGTGTATTCCAGTCTGGAGTATTAGTTCTTAAGGAAGCCCCCGTATTTGGTAGGTACAATGTCCTAACAACAAATTAAATCTATATTTACTCGGATATCCAAGAAACCCTGAGATGTCTCCAATCATGAAGGCATTCATCAAAGACAGTGATTGAATATCACGAGTTATTAAGCGAACTTCACCATAAATCTCAATTCGGTACCCAAGCATACAAATATCGAGTGTAATTTCAGGGCGGATTAATTGGTCAGGCAGGCCACAATATTACCATTCCACCCGGATAGGGTTTCGGTGCCGACGCCGTTATCAACTTGCAAATTTCGGAACATATTCCCCCGCAACATTAAGTTACTATTATTGAGTACAGAATTATTCATTTTACAGATTATAGATACTTAATGAAATAAAGAGAACAAATTTAGCTTAAATCTACTAATTCCAATATTAAAATGTAAAATTTTATGAATATTGTTACATATGTGCATACATCTTGAGACTGGCTCATTGTAAGTGTAATTGCTTTTATGTATTACATTAACAAATTGGCGTTTATGCCTCGATTCAGGCAATGGAACATAAAAATTTTACAAGTTATATAGCTGTATGTTGCCGTTAACCACATTAACAACGAATAATAAAGAAAAGTAAATTCTTCTATCAAGCAATGACTGTAAACCAAGGAATTTCCTTCTGCCAATGTAAGATGGAAGACCATATTTTCAACGCAATTTGTATAATGCGAATTTTGTAAAGACTCTTTGAGCCCTTTCAATTCTCATTGAGTGAGTTTAATAATATGGATTCCAAATTAAAGTACAATAATCTAAACGACTTCTGAAAAAAATGAATATATGGCTTCTATATATGGAGCTTCTCTTCCATTACTGTTGTGCGTGTTAAATTTTGGACAGTATTAGAAGGGACAGAGCTCTTTTAGAAACTTTTTCATGGCAAATTGTTACTGCCGGAAGAGTTGCCAATTGTTTGACGACAGGTGGGTACCTTTCGAAAGAAAAATTTTTTCGATAATAAATTTCCTATGCTTCAACCAGGGATTGAGTCTACAACCTACAGATCAGAAGGCCAACAGACTAACCACTGAGTTACGGCACCCACTCCAAACGGCTTCTGGTCAATTAAATATAAAGCGACTTCAAAGTTGGGTGTTCTTAAACCCGCAGTATTCCTTTTAATGAAGCTAATCATAACGAATAATTTCGAAACAATGAAATCAATATGCTTTGAAAATGAAAGTTTTGATTCAAAAATTAAACCCAAATCTTTAATTTCATAATTACGATTCAATGTCGAACCATTCAAGTTATACTGATAAACGATATTACTAGGCTTTTTAGAAAACCTAACGATACAGCATTTTTTTGTATTCTGATATAAATGATTGTTAATGCACCATACCTCAAATACGTTTAGATTGGATTGCAGACTAACACAATCTAAATGATCACGAACCAATAAAGAAAGTTTTACATCGTTACAGTAAGACGTTTAGGTAAGTCGTTCATGAAGACCGAAAACAAAAAAGGCCCACGTGTGTACCTTACGGTATAACCGACCACACATTGACAAGATTATTTCATTTCGTCGAATCAATCTCAACAAATAATTTTCTCTCACTGTGGAAGCTGTAGAAAAAATTTGAAAGATTACCATTAATACCACAGTTTTTAAGATTTAACAAAAGAATTGAATGGTCTACTTTGTCGAATTCTTTGGAAAAGTCTGTGTAAATAACATCTTATATTAGTAATAAAAGCTAAATTAGTGCGTGTCAATCTCCCCGGAAAAAATCCATATTTAATCTATATTTAACCACAAACAAGAGAATCAGTATTGTTATTCGGTCTTACTATTCGAGGTTCGGCCGTTTTTACAATATCTCTTATAGTTGCTTATGGTCTTCCTATCGGAGGTTCGGCCAGAACAACTAATTAATATTTGAAGATTCCGTTTGGAGTGTATCTGACACGGAATATTCTGGTGACCCTCCATTGAGCACAGCTATACGGAGCTCAAATTTCTTTGGATCAACCATTCGAGCTTTCTGAACAATTTTGACACCAAGTCCTTAGTCAACCACAACTCGTATCAGCATTTGGTCACTCACTTCATCAAGCATTATTTGGTATATCGTGGATAACAGAGCTCATCATCCTTTTGAAGCAGTACAGCGATCGAAAGGAATCAACAGCACTTAAAAGGATCAATCAGTAGATTCCTTTTGCTACAAATCAACAGTCTCTTGTAATTGCATCAATTCGACGTGGACATAAGCACAGTGTTTCCATGGTAATACTGGTATCGTTTGAGTAACTAGACGACGTTAAGGAGCACAAATTTAGTATGGCTTTTGGTCTCAAGTGGCTTGTCGCAAACCATAACCGATGTGGCATCACGTTGTTTCTGAACAGACGACTACTTGAACAACATCAGGGACTGTGTGTTTCAATTCGTCCACTTTAACTGTGTATCCTGAGCTATCTAAAATCAACTAGGACTGTGTGTACTCATTTAACAGAAGCTTTTCAACAAGAAGGACCGCAAGACCTAGTCAATAGCAATAATCAGTCCTTCTGCAGCATCGTATTCAAGACCCAACAGACAAAATGGCAGCGTTTGAAGATCTAGCAAAACAACAGAAGGAAACTGGCACAAATATTGAAAACATCATTCGCAATTTCAAGAAGGACTATCTCTCAAGGAAACAATCGGTGGAGTATTATCAGGAGCGGCTGAGACAACTAGATGAAGAATGGTCAACATTTGAAACTACAGACACCAAAATTCGTCTTCTCAAAAACATACCAGTGCATCATGAGTACTTCGCAAACGAGCACTACAACCGTATTGTAAGCCAATACAAAGATTTATTTTAGTCGTCGATTGAAAAGCTAATAAACATACCGAAACGCTCGTTTCAGCGTTCACTCGGAGATAATGTTTCATCTTCCAGCCTTTCAGTTATGCAGAAGTTATGGGAGCACATAGAAAGTAATCATTTTACAATATGCGAGTTGTACGAAAGTCCATCCGAACATGGGTACGATATGGAGCAGTATCTCAGTGGAGAACATCGTACGTGTATTACTACAGGCTTTAAATAATAATATACCGCTTTCAAAGGTCCATAAAAAGTGGTATTTGAAAACTCAGTTGGTGGGGGTGGCTGCGAATCTGATCAAACATTTTGTCTCCACAGGAGAAAATTTCGATGCAGCACGGAACATGCTTCTGGAACGATAAAGCAACAAACGTTTTCTTGTCAGCAAGCTAATAAATGAGCTAGTTAGCACACCAGAAATAACGTCCGTCAACACCGTTAAAAGGCGGCATAATATAAAGCTAGAATGTCTATTAGCATTACAAAATCTGAAAATAGACACGTCATCATGGGACCTGCTCTTGCTTCATCTATTACTCAAAAAACTGGATCAAGAGACACGTCTGAGTTGTGAACAATCACTCTCAAAGCCAAGAGAATTACACTCAATTAAGGAATTTCTTCAGTTTCTGGAAAAGCATTTACAATCTATGGAGGCAATAGGTGTCAATGAAAAATCATTAAACTCAACTCCAAAGGTGTACACTTTCGTCAGATCCAAGGATCAAAGCACATCCATTATTTTCCTGCAAAGAATTGTTACAACAATCGCCATCAGCACGTTTCCAGTTTGTGCAAAACAAAAATTCTGCACAATTACCTGAAATCTGGACATACTGCCAAAAATTGCTCCTTAAGAAGCCGTATGAAGTCCAACAAAAAACACAACACACTGCTACACTTTGAGAGCTCGAAAAAAGAGGAAGCTAAACCTGCATCAGGACCTTCACAAGTTACTTCTGCAAAAAGCTCAGCACCACGAAATATTACATCATCAATAGTGGAAGATGAAGCTACGTCATTGGCCACAGCGAAACATTGCAAATCAAAATCATACGTACACACAGCCATGGTAACAGTGAAAGGTAATGCAACAGAAGTACAGTGTCGGGCTATTCTTTACTCAGGATCGCAGGTCAATTTTGTCCCCGAACGACTGGCATTACCCATAATTCATCAACGATATATATTAATGGAATTGGATCAAGCAATACCAAGGTACATCATCGATTCAACGTTGTTTTGCACTCTCGAATTAACAATTTCACAACACGATTGGAAGCAGCAGTATTACTACGTATTATATCTCCACAATCATCGCACGGACTCAATATCAGCAAATGGCCAATTCCTGGCAATATTGAGCTAGCAGATCCGGTATTCAGCCGTTCTGACAAAATTAATATATTGTTATGTGCGGAATTTCATCACCAGCTGGACAAATTCAACTCCCTGGTGACCTACCTATCCTCTAAAATACGTACGGTGCTAGGCTGGACGATCTGAAATAAAATTGGTGGCAATCACCTATCAAATGTGACATGTGGAATTTGCACAGATGACAGCAATCTGGAAACTGCCACAGTGCAGAGCGAGCTTCCGGTTGCCACATTTTGTTTTCACGACAGATGTCAAAAAAATATATCGACAAATGCTGGTGCATCCAAAAAACCGGAAATTTAAAATTACCATCTGGAGAAAGGATTCAGTCATGCCCATTAAATATTATCAGCTAAATACTATCACCTGTGGGACGAGATCAGCTCCAAAATGTCTACAACAGATTGCAAAAGACAATGCACTGCAATACCCACTTGGTGCTCAGTTTCTGCAGGGCAGCTTTTATGTGGATGGTATTTGTGGATCAGACTGCTTGGACACAACTCTAGAAATCCAGCGGCAGCTGATACACATCTTGAAGCAACATGAATATACCTTGCATATTACATTATGCATATTACATTATAAAAATCAGAAATTTTATGATTCCTCCTCTGCCTGCAAGAAACGATAGCAAAATCAACAACAACAACGCATGCGTAGATGCATATGTGTGCCAATGCTTTTTGAAAATTATATCGATTTGTTTCTGTTAATTATTGTACACTTATAATTAACATTATTTATCTGCTTTTGGTTCTATCTTGCATTAAAGCGTGTTTTTAGTTTTTATATGTAATATGCAAGGTATATTCATTCAGATGTTTGTGACCACTTGAAGGAATCTCCGGAGATATAGAATATTATATATCACGGATATGATCAGCGTCGCTTAAATTTTCGATTTAACGATGTCCGTCCGTCCGTACGTCTGTCCCACACCAAGCGTTCAAAGCGACTAACCTCGGAATTTTCAAAATTTTTAAATTGCTATAACTCACTTAATATACCATCGTGACAACAATATTTGGCACATAGAGTAGTTGAAAGAAATTCATAGTATTCATAGTATTCATAAAGCATATTGTTAAATAAAGGAATAAAAAAAAAAACAAAATTGTATAAACATGAAAAAGCTTAGCGCATATACGTATTTTAAAGGAAGTATGCGCATTTGCACTTACTTACATACAGTGGCTCACAGCTTATTTCGTACAGTGTATATATTTTTATGTACATGGCTGTAACATCGAAACTAAAAAACTTATCAATAAGTTTTGAATGTAGATGTCTATGTATGTGTTTAGTAAACCTAATAAGAAAACGGGGAACCCCAAAAATTGTTCTTTTTGTCATGCAAGAGAGAAAAACTATTGATCAGCTGATTTTCAGCTCACATCTTATTTCGTACACAAACTTCAATGTAAGTAAGTTTCATTCTGCCGCGCAGTTACAAAGTTTTTTTGAATTGTATGAGTTTTTGGACCTTTTTAACTATTATAACAATTTTTATTATTATTATTTTAAATAGTTAAAGTGCTGTAAATTAAACATTTAGCTTTATGGGTCATCGTACAACGATGGAACAGCGTAAACTGGTAATTAACCATTTTAGGAAAGGTCAGAGTGTGCAAAAAATTGCTGAAATGACAAATTTAAGTGCCTCAACTGTCCTATACATCATTCAACGCTTCGTTCGCGAAAATCGGTTGGAGAACAAGGGCAGAGAAGCACCTAATAAGATTTTCAACGCATCAGACGAGCGTTATATTGTACGAAAAATTAAGAAAAATCCAAAGTTATCCGCTCCGAAGTTGGCTGCAGAGGTTCAGCGTGAAATAGGAAAATCATCCAGTGCTGAAACTGTCCGACGTGTGCTGCGCAATCATGACTTGAACGGTCGAGTAGCCCGAAAGAAACCATTCATTTCGAAAATGAATATACAACGCCGACTTGACTTCGCCAAAGAGCATATTATTAAGACTCCTGCGTTCTGGAATACCGTTATTTTCGCGGATGAGTCTAAGTTTAATATTTTTGGCTCGGACGGAATGTCATATGTTTGGCGTAAAGCTAATACCGAGCTAAACAAGGAGAACCTTAAGCCCACAGTGAAGCATGGTGGCGGTAGCGTGATGGTTTGGGCCTGTATGTCAGCAGCCGGAGTAGGTGAATTGGTTTTTATTGAGGGAACAATGGACAAAATGAAGTACCTCGAGATTCTGAAAAACAATTTACTTCAAAGTGCAGACAAACTGGGTTTGCGGGAAGAATTTCGGTATTACCAAGATAATGACCCAAAACATAAATCTGGGATTGTGCAATCTTGGCTTATTTGAACTGCTCACACTTGATGTCTCCACCACCACAGTCACCTGACATGAATGTGATTGAAAATCTTTAGTCTATTTTGGACAATAAAATAAGAACACACAAGATTTCTAATAAGCAAGACCTAAAGAAGGTACTGATGGAGGAATGGAAAAAAATCACACCAGACATCACTCAAAAATTGGTGGATTCAATGCCAAATAGACTCCAGGCTGTCATTAACGCTAAGGGATGTCAACTAAATATTAAAATCAACTTACTTTGTTTTTAGTTTGAACTTAAAGAGACTGTACGAAATAAGCTGTGACATGAATTTTCCTATTTTTTTCTTATTTTATTTTTTTATAATGTCAAACACTAAAATTTTGAAAAAGTAAATTTTGGAAAATAAAAAACAAACCTTCCTTTCTAAAATGGCATTTATATTTTGTTCAAATTTTTGCTATATTAGGAATTACGACTGCAGCAATTTTTAAACTGTCACTGTACGAAATAAGCTGGGAGCCACTGTATGTATTTACAACAATGTAGCTGTACGATAGATGTTTCTATTTCATCGCCATTGACTTTCGCATCCAAAAATCATAGAAGAGGCAGAAAGAATTAAAAATAATATATTATATTTGTCTCGTTAGATGAAAAGAGTAAAACAAAGCAAAAGAATTATATACTCGTATATATGTATGTACATATATTTGCAAATTTCGTATTTCTTTATCTCTCCATTATTTCTCTTAGGCAATACTTCATACTATGCATGCGCAATGCTGTGGTCAATATTGTAACGAGTATCGATGGTTATTGTAAATAGCACGAACAATGGTAGCATCGAAACGAATGTTAACAAAAAGGAATAGGCGATAACTAGAACATGCCAACGATACGATTACGATAAAGGAAGATTCTAGAGTGTTGCCACAGAGTATAAATACTACCAGTTTGTTGACAAATCAACCAATTCAATTCCGAAATTGATAGAGGCAACATAACACCATGAAGTGATCGAGGTAAGATCACAAGATAGCAAGTTAAAGAGTGATTGTAAGTAGTTGGTTAAATAAATTGTTATTGTATATAGTTAAGAGAAAATAAGTATTGCAATTATTATTCACAGAATCCAGTGATCGAACAAGATTGATTCAAGTAGAATGAAACGTTCACAAAATAAAAACGTAACAATATGAACATTTTAATATCTTCCCACGCATTGTCTCGTTAGAACAAAAGAGCAAAACAAAGCAAAGCAAAAGATTAACATATATACGTATATGCATGTATATTTGAAGTTTTCGTGGTGGATTGTTTGCAGTAGGTAAATGCTAGAGGCTCTCTTATTGACATTGAGTTTCCATTGCAAAACATTTTGATAAGAACAAATATATTGTAAACCCATTAATTTTTTATACAAAATTGTATGCCATGATAATTTAATGAATCCTAATTACCTACATATTTTCAATAAAATGTAGATATTCATTAATTTTTGAGAAGCAAATAACTCAAATATTCTATTACATTTGGTGAATTTATCATATTCTGGTACAAATATAATTTGGAATTATCCCATATGATATCAATATTGATTGAATCTTCATCGTCAGATTAATACATAGGTGAATATGAAAATATTTATATGTGTAAAATTCCGACTCAAATTGATTGTGTGAAGCTGCGGTTGGTTTACGTTTCAAATTGCCTAGCACTAGTCTAGATTGTCTTAGCACTGGGTGAGTGCATGTTTTTTTGTATTTCTGGTTCTCTTAATACTCCTCCGAGTTTACCAGAAATCCTCTTCTAAACCCTCCCACTGGTGCTGACTGGTAATAAGGATGTGCTTGACCATGAAGAGTGCCCATTCATAACCTTACATAAGCCTGGCTGGGGGACCAGTAAAAATAGCCCAGTCTCTAACGCTATATCCGAATATCTGGCGACCTACTTTTCAATTAACCTTACCTGCAGACAGCGGATCTTTGCGCAGGCGGAGGACCATTTCTCTGCATCTCGTGTGACAAAGACAAACTAAACAAACAAACAGAGACCGGAACTCTCAAGAAGCTGGGGTTGGGCGAGGAGTCTAAGCTTCGGCTCACTGCTTTTGTTGAGGCAGCCAAGGCCAAGCTTAAACTAATCCAATGCACTACTACTATCCACTGCCATACAAGCTAAAGTACTCCGTTAAGCAAAAGCCTGGCCGCAATACTGTCAGTGTCGTAGCATCAACTACTGGAAACAGCAGCGCAATAGCTATCGACAACATCTCACGCGTCATTGTTACAATCACTGGAAGAAATTCCAGTAGTGTCTAGCTGGTGAAATGTGCCGACTCAGGATCTCTTGTCTATTGGCTTATCTAACATAGGGGATGTTTGTCAAGTTGCGAAGATAAAGGTCGTACCTAGGGAGTTCATCTCCATCAGACCTTGGACAAGGGTCTGGATTCCAACGAATCCTAAAGAGTCAGAAAGGATTCTTCAAGTAATAAAGATGTGCAATCCGGAGCTCCCCAGCACAACTGGAAAGTCCCAAGTTAGAGGAGCTTAAACGACCTTGTTGCGCGATATGGGCAAAAAACATTGAAATTCTACAATAAGGACGCGGAACTGGTTGAAACCTAATCCGGCGAAGGTGGCACGAAGATGTTGCTGCAGGAGGAGGCGGAAATCTCCAAAACAGGTGGGAAAGAGGACAATCCAGTCTTTCCGGGCCATTGAAGGGTCTGGCCCAGACAGATTCTATAGGATATAGAAGGAGGACTGCCTCTTAGGAGATATGAATGACAACCTCAATGCGACAGTAGTGGAGACGAATGTAATGAACGATGATCAGTGCAGTTCAGATCAACCTCCAACACTCTAAAGAGGCGTATAGTTCTCCGCCTTGCTAAAGACAGAGTAGAAATCGCCCTAATCCAAAAACCATGGACTGTGCCCAATGGCATCTATGAAATTGGGGTGTCAAAATATAAATATTTTCACAGCAAATTTGCCGGTAGACCACATGCTTATATCTTTGTGAAGGAATCACTTAATGCATATTTGCTTCCTAATTTCAGTAACGAAGACCTAGTTATCATCTCCCTCGAGCTAAATGGCAGATGTTACTAAATCCTGGCTACCTGACCCACCACCTTCCGGAGCACCCATCACTAGATATTCTGCGAAGAACGGTTGCTGATGCCAGGCATGAGCAGCTGGAGACAATTATCGGATGCAATGCCAATGCGTAAAACAACATATGGTGCAGCGCTAACATCAATTAGAGAGGTGACTCACTTAGCAACTACTACTTCACTATAGGGAGTTAACTACTCCCACTTTTATAACCCGAAACAGGCAGGAAGTACTAGACATTACTCTTGCCCCTCCGACATAGCAGATAGGATTAGGGACTGGAGGGGTTCACATTTTCTCATTTTCTGATAACAGGTATATTGAATTTATGCGCATCCAAAAGAACTTGCTATTGTCCGAAATATTCGAAGGACGAACTGGACAATCTTCAGAAATATTATTAAGAGTCATATAAGAGAGATGTACTCAGATATTAATAGCAGGGTCGTAATACAATCCCTAGTGAGTCACATTTCTTCTAGTTGGCTAATTCCTATAGCATAGCATTGACACACTTATTGGTGATGTACACATATGGTATAGTCAAGCAATAAATTACATTTTATTAGGGTTCGAATACAACAGCGATCACAATATTGAAGTCGCCACTGTAAAAGAAATCTTTGAACTATTTTTGTCCAACGTGTTCAAAAGCAACACTATCGCCACATAACATCGTGTGTGGCGTGTGACTGAAAAAGTAATTATTGCATATTCATTGTTTGTGTATGTGTATGTATGCATGTGTAATTATATGCATATCGTTGGTAACCCAATGGTATGACTAGGAACCATCGCCACAAATGACTGACGAAGTGGCTAGCCAATTTACTCAATTGACACCAGTAGTTACTGAAATGGTATACTTAAGCATGCATACCTCTTTCCCTAGTCACAGGTTCCCTATATTCATTTATAGAAATTGCCAGTCACTTTTCCCTAACTATTTCCCTAACCATTAAAGGCAGGGTTATGACAGCGTTATGCCGTTACTCATGACTCATTCTTTGCAAATGCCGATTGGAATGTTGCTTTCGTTGTTTTTTCTTGTTGAATGCTTTCTGCTCTGCTTTTAGTTGATTTATGGAAAGTGAAAGATAAAGTTGTAAAAAAGTGATCGTATACGTGGTGAAAAAGTTAATAAATAAAGAATTTATTATAAAAGAATTTATGCTAAAGTAAAAAACAAAAAGAACTATATTGAATTGAATATTGAATGTATTGACAAAATTATTTAAAAAAAAATTAAAGATGAGTGCAAGACATCTTAAAAGACTATTTAAATTAGAAAGTGAACAATTTTTAACTGAATTTAATAAAGTAGGAAGAGAAAAAAGTTTTAATGATAAAAAAATAGAAGCCGAAGTAGAAAAAGAAGTTAATGATAGTGACAAAAAAGAATTTAATATTTTTATGGAAGCTTTTGAAAAAAAAGAGAAGAAAGTGAGGCAAATAGTGAAGAAAATAGTGAAGAAAGTGTTGTGGAAAATAATGATTGCCAAAAAGTTCATGTATGAAGGTCATGGTTTAAAAAGCATAGACTAAACAGACGAGCTGCAGAGGATTTACTAAAAGTTTTAAAAGAAGAAATTCTGGATGTTAACCCGTTTTATACCTCATCTGCCGGCAAAACAGGACAAATAAGGACGATAGGCGGTGGGCAATATTTACAAAAGCAAACAAAATTGGGCAAAAGCAAGCCAAAAAATTGTGATGAGTTCCTTAACGATTTTGTTTCTGAGCTGTTGTCATATACAGACAGTGGCCTAGAAACCGGAAACAGAAATATTATAATAGAAAAAATCTCCTTACAGTCGGCTGAGGCCGACCAAACTATACCCTGCATATGTAGATTTATATATAAAAAGTTTACTCGAATATCCATCTTTTTCTTTTATTTCCACTTTTTGAAAAACAATTTTTGCATATACTACTAATTTACACCCGAAATATGGTTGACTTTGACGAAGTAAAAGGATTTTAAGATAATTCCGAGGCTTAGTATGAGAGCTATATAAAAAGTGGGCGTGGATTACCACTTTCTAGTAAATCCAATTAATTTTTCAATGTTAATCCACACCTTAAATTTGGTGTCCTACGTTGAATAGTTTCTAAGTTATGGTGGTTAACATTTTTGTTTAATTTCCTCAACTTTGTATGGGAGCCCCAATAAGAAGTGGGCGTGGTACGCTGATTTTCCGCCAGATTATTTCCGACTACCATATTAACCTAAGTGTTAATTATGATTGTTCTAGACAGAAGGATGCAGAAGTTACAGCTATTTCAATTTAAAAGAAATTCGGTCATTTTTTATGGGGGCAACTATAAACAGTGGGGGTGGCCAGTCCATTTCCTGTGAGTCTAGTTGCTCTTAAAATACTAATCTATATCTTAAATCTCGTTCTTTTACGCTAAATGGTTTATAAGTTATGGCGCTTAATAATTTTAGTTTAATTCCCTTGACTTTGTATGGGAGACCCATGAAGGAGTGGGCGTGGCACACTGATTTTCTGCCAGATTATTTCCGACTACGATATTAATTTAAGTGGCAATTATGGTTATTCTAGACATAAGATTGCCTAAGTTACAGCTGTTTCAATTTAAAATTTGTATGGGGGCTACGATAAACCGTGGGCGTGGTGCGCCATTTCCTGTGAGCCTAATTGCTCGTACAATACTAATCCATACCTTAAATCTCGTTGTCCTAGGCTAAATGGTTTGTAAGCTATGGAGCTTAAAATTTTAGTTTAATTCACTCGACTTTGTATGGGAGACCCATCAAGGAGTGGGCGTGGCACACTGATTTTCTGCCAGATTATTTCCGACTACGATATTAATTTAAGTGTCAATTATGGTTATTCCAGACAGAAGATTGCCTAAGTTACAGCTGTTTCAATTTAAAATTTGTATGGGGGCTACGATAAACAGTGGGCGTGGTGCGCCATTTCCTGTGAGCCTAATTGCTCGTATAATACTAATCCATACCTTAAATCTCGTTGTCCTAGGCTAAATGGTTTGTAAGCTATGGAGCTTAAAATTTTAGTTTAATTCACACGACTTTGTATGGGAGACCCATCAAGGAGTGGGCGTGGCACACTGATTTTCTGCCAGATTATTTCCGACTACGATATTAATTTAAGTGTCAATTATGGTTATTCCAGACAGAAGATTGCCTAAGTTACAGCTGTTTCAATTTAAAATTTGTATGGGGGCTACAATAAACAGTGGGCGTGGTGCGCCCATTTCCTGTGAGACTAATTGCTCGTACAATACTAATCCATACCTTAAATCTCGTTGTCCTAGGCTAAATGGTTTGTAAGCTATGGAGCTTAAAATTTTAGTTTGATTCCCTCGACTTTGTATGGGAGACTCATGAAGAAGTGGGCGTGGCACACTGATTTTCTGTCAGATTTTTGCCGACTACGATATTAATTTAAGTGTCAATTATGGTTATTCTAGACAGAAGATTGCCGAAGTTACAGCTGTTTCAATTTAAAATTTGTATGGCGGCTACGATAAACAGTGGGCGTGGTGCGCCCATTTTCTGTGAGCCTAGTTGCTCGTACAATACTAATCCATACCTTAAATCTCGTTATTCTACGCTAAATAGTTTGCAAGTTATAACCGGTAACATTTTTTTTAATTTCAAAACATTTTGAGATTTCTAATATTTTGAAGTATTTCAAAGTAATATGAAAGAATTATCTGAAAATAAATTCATTAAAAACTTTGTCAATGGCAAAATTTGGCAATGTAAAATTAAAAACTTTCAGGATGAAATTGTTATGCCCAATTTTTTGTATTTGCAATGAACAGTATTTTAAGATTCTCACGTTCTTTTTCCGCAAATCCGATGCAAAAGTAGATTTTAAAGAGAAAACTAATGAAATACGTAACAGAATAAACTACGCAGAAGATGCCTGTAAAATTTACAAGATACTGGAGTGAGGGAGATCTTAAATTTTAATACTTTGAAAAATTTTCATGTTGTAGAGAATTACTCTGTAGATCTACTTCATGATATTTTTGAGGGCATCCTAAAATATGATTTCTGCCATGTTATTATGCACTTTTTGGGAAGCAATGCATTTGATTTCGAATTAGTAATTAGAAAACAAAACTTTAGCTATGGTGAAACTGAGATTGGAAACATCTCATAACCTTTATTACTGCAACATTGGAAAAAAATTAACCTTAAAATGTCTGGACGGGAAATGTTGACTGACACTCACTTTTTTCCTCTCCTTATTGGAGACGTAATACCAGAAGGTTATAACTTATGGCAGTTCGTTCTTAACTTAATTGAACTCCTGGATTTGTTAGTATTACCTGAGTATAACCACTTAGATTTATTATCTTTGAAAAATCATATTCAAATCATATCCAAGATTGTTTGCAGATGAGGTGAAACCGAAACCCCACTTTTTAATTCAAAAGAATCGGAACCATTGAAATACTTGTGGACTTCTTTATATGAATCTAAATATAAAGAATTAAAATCATATGTGAGAAATATAACTTCTAAGAAAAAAATACTTTTGTTTTTATCCGTTAAATTCTCATTTAATTTTTCTAATTACGTTGATAATTATGAAAAATGTGATTATATTTTTAGTTTTAAAAAATATCCTGTAAATTTATCACAATTTTTAAATGTTTTTAAAACAATATATATCGACGAAATTATTGAAAAATGTTTATGTTATGCATATTACAAACGTCATGATAATATGTATAAGAAGGATTTTATAATACGGATTGACATCCAGAATTTACTGCTTATAAAATAAAAAAAAATTTCTCACTTCATGAAAATGTTTATTTACTATGTAAAAAAAAATTCAAGTTTTATCATACGAAAAACATTACTTATCTGGACCAGAATTATGCGAGTTTAAAGTAATAAAATTAAAGAATTTCTCATTTCCAGAAACACATATTTAAAAAAATAAAAGTAACTCTTTTTTAAGACCTGAAGTATTATACTAAATATATAATCAGAAAATTGTAAATGTAAACTACAAAAAAAAAAACAAAAGCAAAATGGATAAATGTGCATCTCTACATATGTAAATAAAAAATACTAATAAATACATGAATACATATGAAAATAGTAAGATCTATATAAATATATATATATATATATATATATATATATATATATATATATATATATATATATATATATATATATATATATATATATATATATGCATATATATATACATTCACATTATGGCAACGTATTACATTTGTAAATATACAATTTTGGCAGCAATGTGTTCGTGATTACGTAATTAATTTACAACAACATGAAAAATGGTGTAAATTAGAAGCAAATATAAAACAAGGACGAATGGTTATCATTCATGAACATAACATACCTTCTCACCAATGGCTTTTTTTCCAATAACTAGTGCGATTCCTGGAACTGACGAGTAGTCGACTTACAGACAGTTAAAGGTGTCATTCGATGCCCTGTACATAAAGTGGCTCCGTTACCCTATGATGAAGACAATTGAAAGATGGACCTTTTAATGGGGGGAACTATGTCGGGCCACTTCGCTAAAGTGTACACACTTATAATATACACAAACATATACATGTATAATTGTATATACACATTTAGTTAGGCGAACTCAATATTCTTGTAACAAGAGATAAATAAGTTAATTAATTGAAGCGAATTTAATACTTTGTACATACTAAATTAGGTAACTCTCTTTTATTAAATATAATCGAAAATAAGTTAGTCGCTTGATGGCACAGCATCGTTCATTTGACAGTAAAATTCGAAGCGTTTCTTTTCTTTGTTTTTGTTTTTTTTATTCATCAACAGGAGCTATATAAAAAGTGGGAGTGGGCTGCTTCTTTCTTTCAAATCTATTTATCTTTGCAATATTAATGTACACCTTAAATTTGGTTGTCCGCTGAGTATTTCGTAAGTTGTAACGGTTTCCTTTTTTTTTATTTTCGCAACTTTGTATTATAGCCCCATTAAGTGGGCGTGGCATGCCACTATATTGCTATATTATTTCCTATCACGATATTAATATAAGTGTAAATTGTGATTGCTCTAGGCAAAAAACGTGCCAAATTTACAGCGGTTTAAATTTAAAGGAAATTCAGTAATTTCGTATGTGGGCTACCATAAACAGTGGGCGCGGCATATCCGTTTCTTGTACATCTAGTTACTCTTATAATATTAATTCACAACTTAAATATGATTACCCTACAATGAATAGTTCGTAAGTGTGAGTGATTTTAGGTTTTTTTAAATTTCCGCAATTTTGTTTGGGAGCCCCAATAAGAAATGTACGTGGCATGATAAATTCCTGTCAGGTTATTGCCAATTATGGTTATTCTGAACAGAATATTGCAGAAGGTACATCTGTTTCAATTTAAAAGAAGTACAGACACTTTGTATGGGAGCTACTATAAAAAGTAGGCGTGGCTAGCGTATTTCTGGCAAGGTTATGTAGCAGTATAATATAACTCCATTTGCCAAATATTGTTAGGCCAGATGCTATAATAAGTGAGTTATAGCAATTTAAAAATTTTGAAAATTCCGAGGTTAGTCGCTTTGAATGCTTCGTGTGGGAGTGGTTATTGACCGATCATGCCCAATATCGATCCCCTCCGTACCCTTAGAGCATAGGTTATATATATTATTTTAGGGATTAGCCGAAACAGACCACTTATATGGGTCCCTTTTCGTCCCTTAAATCATGTGTTAATTATTTGTTCGGTTGCAGAATTCTTCTACTTCCTTCCTCATAATAACATCAAGCGTTATTTCAAGCATCTCTTTGTGGGGTATGTTCCACATTTCGAGTTCATCAATAAATTGGCGACCCAGTGTGGACATCCTCCTCCTTGCCAATGCAGGACACTGGCACACTATGTGCGCCGCTGTCTCTGCCTCTTCCATGCATAATCTGCAAATATCAGCATCCTCCCCATCAACAAGACCCATCTTGCTGAGGTGGTACCTGAAATTGCCATGCCCAGTTATTAATGCAGTCAACCAGCTTAGAGTCATTCGTCCTAGACTGAGAGCCCTCCCCGCTTCACTGCCCTTTGATAGCCTCAACGAAGCCTTTGCCTGTCTACAAGTAGATAAGTTCTCCCATCTCGTGAGATGAAGTTTCTTTATCCACTCTTCGACCTTTGCCTTCACCGTCCCGCTGCTGAGAGCAACTACTGGTTCCGGTCCATAAAATTCAGCTTCAGATCCTTGTCTAGCCAAGGAGTCTGCAGCTTCATTCTGTTCTATACCAATGTGTCCCTTCACCCACATAAGAGTAATCGCATTACTACGAGCACACCCATTAAGTTTCTGAACACATTCGAGCGCCAACTTAGAAGATACCGTAGGTTGTTGCAGCCGCCTGACCACCGCCTGGTTATCGAGTGCTAGCAAGATTTTCTTACCTTGCACCTTTCCATCCAGTAGATGGTCTAGCGCATGCATTAGACCAAGCATTTCTGCTTGATATACCGATACGTATCTTCCCAGATTCAGAGTGCATGCCAGTCCCAACTCTTTAGAGAAGATTCCAGCACCCGCTCTGCCATCCATTAATGAACCATCTGTAAAAATACTGATGTCATTTTCCTCACATACATCATGTGTGAGGCCGTCTTCAATGAGTGTTCTGTGTGACTTTTCAGTCATCTTCAGCCTACCCATTCCCTCCATTGGCATCTGCGCCTCCTTTACACTGCTATATAGCAGTGACAGGATGCCCCTGTGCCCCCTCTCTGTGCCGAATCCATACCAATTATTGGTTGTCTTCAGACGTAATGCTGTTAATGCCGCTGACTTCATAATATGCAAGTCCAACGGCAGCAGCCCGAGAAAGACTTCCAATGCTTCTACTGGGGTCGTCCGGATAGCTCCGGTAATTCCAATACAAGCCATTCTTTGTACCCTATCTAACTTGCTTTTCGCGATCTTTTGGGTGACCTTAGGCCACCAGACCACAGCAGCATATGTTATTAAGGGTCTGACCATCGTTGTGTAGATCCAGTGCGCTGCTCTGGGAGTGATTCCCCACATGAGACCGAACACTCTCTTACACTGATGCAATACCCGCTTGCCCTTCTGAATCTTGTCATCGACGTGACTATTCCAAGCTTGTTATCCAGGATGACACCTAGATACTTTACTTCCTTGGATACGTTGATGTTCGATCCAAAAAGCCTAAGAGGGTCTATTGTTAGTCCAGTCCTCCTTTTAGTAAAGAGTACTGTTTCCGACTTACTAGCATTTACAGAGAGACCTTGTTCCGTGCACCATCCTTCAACCATTTTGAGTGCACCTCTCATGGTATCATAAATAGTGTCCAGGAACTTACCGCTCACCGTTACCGCTATGTCATCTGCATACCCGACGGTGTGTATGCCTTTTGAGTCCAGAAGCTGAAGTAGGGAATCGACCGTGATGTTCCAAAGATGGGCGATAATACTCCCCCCTGTGGACACCCTTTGACTATCCTACCTCTGAGTCTGTAACTCCCATTTTGAAAGTTTATTGCCCTTTTCCTCAGCATGCTGTCCACCCACCTTATAATGGTTGGGCTGACTTCACGAGTAGCAAGGGCCATCCTTAGCTTATCGAAACCAATCTTATCTAAGGCACCTTCTATATCCATAAAAGTAGACATAGATATCCCTCCACAAGACAGTTCCCTCTCCGCTACGCGAACGAGTTCGTGCAGGGCCGTTTCAGTGGATTTGCCAGCTCTGTACGCGTGCTGACACCTGCTCAGTGGTTTTGTCAGAAGCGTTGTCCTTTCCATGTAGTCCGCCAGTACTCCTTCCATACATTTAAGCAGAAAGGAGGTCGTGCTAACCGGCCGGAAAGATTGAGCCTCTGAGTAGTCCCTTTTTCCCGGCTTTGGAAGGAAGACAACTTTAGTCTCTCTCCATTGAGTCGGGATATATCCTGTAACCAGGCAAGTAATAAATATTCCCAGAAGCCTGTCTACCAGAGCTTCTGCACCCCACTGAAGTAGGGCTGGAAATATCCCGTCTGTACCCGCTGTTTTGAATGGAGAGAAACGCTTAATAGCGTTTATCACTCCATCTCTGGTGACTATCCTTTCAGCTTCCAATCTTTCATTCCTGTTTGCACCCTTGCGGGTGGCTTCCCAAGGATCTTCCGATCTAAAGCTTCCTGGAAAATGCACCTCCATCAGTGACTCTCCGATTGTCTCTGTAAAGGATCCATTCGTTTTGCGAATTAATCCCAACTTTGACACCGGGTCCTTTGATATGATCCTCTGTAATCTACATACATCGGTCATATCTTGCATATTTGAGCAGAATTCACTCCACGTTTTCCTTTTACGGTTGCGTAGAGTCTTCTTCAGCTCCCTTTTCTTTGACTTGTAGTCGTCCCATGCGTTGGGGTCCCCTCTCATGTGACGATTAAAAGCCTTCCTTGTCTCCTTTTTCATGGATTCCAGTTCCCCATTCCACCATGGAGTGGGATCTCCTTCGTCCACTACCGTCAGAGGACACGAAGTTTCAAATGCTTTGATCATGACTGAGCTGATAGCCCTCACCTGATACTCAACATCTGCAGTTGTTCTAGGTCTCTTAAACCTCCTTGGCAATAATTCCTCAAGAACTTCACAGTACCTTGTACAATCCGTTCGTTTCGGTATCCTTACCATTCTACTGTCGTTCCTATGTCTTT